>JAQFZG010002466.1:0-16535 GCA_034695465.1 Entomobrya nicoleti
GGCAACTACCCGGGTTCCCCGGCAATTATCTCCCAACCCCAAACTTATGGAGGAGGCGGTGGTGGATATCCACAACAGGAACCTTATGGGTACCAACAAAAGGACCAAGGATATGGCGCAGCAGGAGGGATGGGAGGCTACGGTGGGTTTAATCCTAATTCTACACTAGGTGGGGGCGGAGGAGCATCCTATCCACCTGTGGGGCAATATGGTACACCTTACCATCATTCTAGTGGTGGAGGAGCGGGTGGATTTCAAGGTCCACCACCTCCCGGAGGACCACCTCCACCTTACCAGTATCATCAAGGACCTCCCCCGGCTCCAGGCACTTATTTTCCACCCACGCACAATTATAATCAGGCTGATAATCCACCCTACTACAATCCAAATGCACAGCCACCACAAATATATCAACATGAACAAGGAAAATATTGAGAAACAATTTTTTTATGAAAAACTATTTTTTGTGTGAAAATTTTCATTTAATTGTTTATCATGTTCAAAATAAATTTTAAAAATATAATAAAATAGTTTGTATGATTTATCATTGCTGCGTTTCCTTTTTTTCATCTTTTTCATTGGCCGTGCTTTGATTTTCCCCCGACTTCTTTTCCGTTATAGACTCAGCACTGGCGGTAGACCTGATTCCACCAGCTGCGGTAGAAGGTACCGCTAAACTGCCAACTGTGGGTGCACTTGAAGGTACCTGTATACCAGCACCCCCACCTCCGCCGCCCATTCTACCACCTGCGGCAACTCGATCAGCTAGAGGGACTGTAGAGTACTTCACCTGATCCTTCTTTTCTGCATCTTGAAGCAGAGTTTCCTCCATGGCACTTAAATCACCTTGCGTAGATTTAGCCGGAAGTAGCATATTTTGCTGGCTTTTATCCACCTTGGTATCCAGCTTATCTTCTGATAAGGTTGACTGGAAGTCCAGATAGCGTTCAAAGGCTTTGTAATTCCTGCCTTCAAATAGGAGCTCCTTTCCAGTTCGATAATTAACAAAGTCTTCCTCATCATCTGTCACAAATTCTTTCATAATTTCCTCTTCTGTTGGTTCTTGTGGGAGTCCAATTTTATCAAATGTAACGTCTTGGGAGTCAGTTGATTTCGAGTAGCTTTCCATTACTGGACTACAAGTCAAATTAGTACAAAAAGTTAATCAACGTTTTAAACAATAATTTCGATAAAATTCTTACTTTTCCAGTAGCTCAGCAATCGCCATTTGAATCTCATTAACTTTCCGAGTCATTTTGCACATGTCAATAAAGTAGTCTGGAAGCTCGCCCCCTTCTGACACCGCTTTAGCTGGAACCACCACCTTCTCCATCCACCTTGGCCAGAGTCTCAACGCGAATCTGCCAAGTTTACGGAGAAGTACGCAAATTGGAGCGGTGAAATATCGGAGACATTCTGCTGGCCGGGTTAAAATTAACTTCATCATTTTCAAGGGCAGCATCAAGGAATACGAGATGGCACACTCTATTGACATCGCATGTAGAAACTGGATCATGGTCACACCTTGCCCCTGGACCTCCCAATGGGGACAGGATCCCAGAGTTTTCAAGGATAAACCGAATATTCCTTGACGCGTGAATTCCGTAACGAAATCAATTTTATCGGTCATCATCCGACTTAAAATATATTTAAAAATTAAGAATTTCCTAATTTAAAACTTTTCTAATTTGATTGTTTTTTTTATTTACTTGAGCACAAACAAGGCTCCTGCTTGTGTCATGAAATGATCAAATTTATTCATTTTCTGTCTGACACGCTCATGTTTCTCCCGAGCTTTTCTTATTTCCAAAGCTTGGTACTTTGACGGTTGTCCCCGACCTTTTCTCATGTGTGGTCTGAATACACTTTTGAACTGTTCCCTTAAATGTATCCCTTCTGCGACTGTCATCAGTTGGTTGATAAGCTCAGGGCCTGCTTTCGTTTGTAAAATTACCAAGCTCAGGTTACTCACTTGAAAAAAAGACAAGGAAAACGATTAATTTTTTTAAAACGATCTGTTAAAATTATTTGTTAATTATTTCCAGCTTACTTTCTACCAACAAGTCCATATCATCAGTTTTCAAGTTATCCAAAATTGGCTTGACACATCTTGCCCCAACACTTGGTTTCAGCCTCTACACATATGCAACACTTTACGTTAAATTCCTGTTTAATAATTTTACCTAAAATATGAACTCTGACCATGTACTTAACTTACAATCACACTTTGTAGAACCCTAAAAGCCATACTCTGAATCATCGGATTAAAGTCACAAGGCAGCAACCGCATCACATATGACGTAACCGTCATCACATTCGGGATGGTTGCCTCAATACACAAATTCTCAAAACAGTGACCACAGTAGGTAACCAACTTTTTATCTTTGCACATGGTCAGGGAGTCAATAAGCGATTCCAGAACTAAGGAAAAAGCAACTTTAGTTATACCAAAACAGTTTTCTTGAAAATTTAACGTTCAAATGAGCTACAAACTACTTACAATGCGGATTATCACAAATAAACATTTTCACCGCAATGCTATTCCTTCCCTTCATCAAATGCACTAGAAACTTGCAAGCGTGAAGTTTATCAGAGTGCCCGCTGATTTCAACTCTGATAACCTCACAAATAAAGGCTAAGCCTCCCAGCCTTAAAAATTCCTCCGTATATCGATCCCTTAAAAAATTAATAGATAAAATGCTTACACTAATTTAAATTTAATTATTATAAAAATAAAAACATTACCCTTGTAAACTCTTAACAAACACGGTCAACCCATCAAAATAGTGCCAAACTCGCCTGTGCTTCAAAAAGCACATTTGCATACTAATCACAAACCTACAAAAGATCAAGCTTCCCCCACAATGAAACAACTGATCACTACAATAAATATTCTCTTTAGTTTTATAGCACTTAATAAAATCAATCAAGATCATGTCCCTCTTCCCAAACGATCCCTTATCCCATTCCGCCACAAACTTCAATAGTTCCAGTCTCGTCATCTTCTTCATTCTCGCTTGAGTCTTTCCTTTTTGTGGAGCAATAGTGTGTACCTGTACCGTTGTTTTAGTCACTTTCGTTGGCGCAGCGGAAGGCTTAGTGGTAACCGTTCCGGCCACAGTCTTCGGATGATGACTATGACCTTGGCTTTTTTCCCCAACAGTCCCAGTCCCCATAGTCTTCAAAGAAGTTGCCCCAGTGGAGGCTACTGTTGGTACGTGGGTGGTCCTGGAAGGTGACTGTTGCAGATTAGGCTGGGATGGATGCAACATCTGAACTGTTGACATTTCCGACTGAATCCCTCGTAACAAGTTGGGGTCCAATCCGAATAAATTTCGGGGTTGCGCCAAAATCATCAAGTCATCCACATTAAGATTTTCGTTGGTGATGTCCAACTGGTTTTCTGAATCTCCTTGTCTTCTCGTTTTGACATTGTGTGGGGAGCTGCCCATCGCCCATATGGAGTTATCCTCCATTTGACGTATCCATCCATGGCGCTCCCTTTCCCAGGCTAGTTTCCGGATATCCCATTCCACGTCAGTGAGCTGGGTGGGAGCCGCATTTTTGTGGTGGGCTTCCTCCAAAGTGCGAAGCATACTTTTGAATACGCCGGGATCATCGCTGCCACCGGAAGCTGGGGTGTCGGTCCGGGTATCGTCCGATTTTCGGGCGGATTCTGACCCTCGAAGACTATGAATTGTTACAGACATATTTGTTTTTGTACTACGTACTCTCTAAAGTACTTAATACATGCACTATTTAGTCATTTATTTAAATTAATTAGAAAGAAGTATACATTTTTGTGTTAAAAATTACAATTTCTTTTTAATTTATCGAATTTTAAAATTATTTTTCATTCAATCAATTTCAAAAGAATTGGGTTGACTTGACAGTTTATTGTGTCGGTCAGCAGTAAGTTGGCGCGTTGGGATTTTTTTTAAACTGGCACATTGCCACACTAGTCACCAAATCCAACTATTATGACACCTTGTCAAACCTTTCATCTGTCAGCATGTCCACAGCATTTTTGAAATTTTTTGTGTTTATATTTGTGGGAAAATTAATCCCAGTTAATTTGTTTTCACTGATTTTGGCCGGTTACGTAACCCATCAAATTTTGGGTATATTAAACGGAACTTGGAAGTCGTTTCTTTGTACGTTCATCATTTATCTTACTTTTCAAATCTAGCGATAAAGTGTAATTTTACGATTAATTTTTTTTGTGTATTTTTAGCCATTCTTTTAGTTTTCTTTCTGCTTTTCCGGTCAGTTTTGTCGGATGATATCCATACGTCTTCGACCAACGATGATGTTGACGAGAAACCAGCCTCCACCCCAAACTCGATGGGAGGTCCCATCATTTTGGATTCTGTTTGCACCTTCTCGCTCTTAACTGCGTACGAGATTTTGAAACTTCTTCATGTATGTAATTTAGAAAAATTAAAATGGGCTTAAATACAAGAAAAGAGCTCAATGAACTTTTAAATCTATTAAATGATTGTTTCCCGTTTCACAGGGGTTGGGCTTGCTGGTAGGATGGCTTGTAGAAATAGTCACAGTGTACGTAGTTGGTCGAACGCTGAGAAAAGGAGGCTCCCTCATCAACCAGGCAGTCGTTTTTCTGCTAGGATTATGGCTGTTCTGCCGTTTGAACTTTACTTTCGCTATTATTTTGAAGGTGAGCTTAATTAACTTAATTAGGAAAATGATTTAGATTTCAATTAATTATTAGTATTTGAGCGCTCATTTAAATTTAACCCATTCACTAATTTTCATGTTGTTTTGCTTTTGCAGAAATCAACACCAACCTTGCCCATACCTCCAAACATTACTTGGGACGTATCCAAACCCTGGACAAGGGACACTGTGTCCTTGTTCATGGGTTCCGTGTTATGTTTTAGGGTGATTAAGTCATTTAAGAAGCGTTTAATTTGGTGTCTCCTTCTTACTAATTACATATTTCTTTTCATATTTTCAGATTATCTGCATCAGTTTAATAACCTTATGTCTTGGAGGGATACTCTTTATCTTTTACAAAAATGTGATTAAACGGTCCGGCACCATAACTCCAAGTCAAGTGGTCCTTAATTTTTTCTGGATGTTATTTGCCATCAACTGTGTTCTCTGTTATATTGGTTATTTGAATGTTAGTATTTGTACTTGTAAATATCTTTCTTTTTTTTGGGTTCAGCAATTTAAGTCAGCTTGTTTTTGAAAAATGTCTCTTTTCCAGGAAAAGCAAATCAATATTTTTGGCCGGATGATGGAGGCAAGTAGTGAGGGAACGCCTATGACAGAACCAAAAAGCTGTGATGCATTTTGGCAAGTTTGCCCACTCAGGGCAATCGAAGAGGCTGGAGAGATCACCATAAATTGTACTATTAAAGAACCATTTCAGAATATTGGTACTACTTTAATGGTTATTGTTGATAAGCTGGAGGAAATGTTTTATAGTTAGTTATGTTTTAAAATATATAGATTTGCTGAACAAGAGTTAGAATTCTTGAGTTGGTTGTTGGAAAAAAAAGTATGAAATAAAAAGGGGGATTTATTATGAAAAAGAAAACATGTAAAGTGAAAATTCATCTATTAATAATTATCTATCATCTCCATTTGTATTTCAAATGGATAATTAAATTTCAGAATAAACAAGCTTGAATAAGATATTCCCAATTCGTTTACAACTACTTTCGATGAAACATTTTATATTTTTAACATTCCATTTAGCCATAAATTATCGTGACCCTGCCCTCTTAATTTTCTGTCTTAAGAAAGTTCACACACCATAAACATGTTTTGCATGAATTAATTGATCACCTAACATTCGCTTTATCGATGAAATCACATTTATTCATCAGAGTTTATCATTTACATTTAATTGTTTTACAACTTTTCAAATTACCCCTGTCCTGTCCAAATTTCTCAGACACACTTGTTGTTTCGAGAAGTTAAACAGCTATGTATAAGATGTACATATCAAAGAAGTACGTAAAAATTATGCCATTTTGTCCAGGAAGTCATTTTTTTTTTAAAACCAAAATAACCATGCGGAAGCATACTAAAGAGAATATGAATCATGTATTTCCGAATTACAATTTAAAATTAATTTAGACTTTTTGACATTTAATCACACGTGTCACCTATCATAGAGCACCGAAAGACACAGACAGACAGACACATTAGCACCAATTCGCACTCGTACTCTATTCCGAGTGCTAAAACTTTGCCCAAGTCTAGTCAATAAAATTAATTTGTCAGCCTTTTCATTGTATACAAAAATATTTTGTTATGAACAAAGCCTGTTTTGATTCATCCTAATTTTAGCTATGAAATTAGGTAACTATTCTCTAACGTTTTAACATTTTGTCCCCGAAAAGCTTACTCTCATTCTGCGTAACATATTTATTCGATTTAGACGCAACTTTATTCCAACTCTACCAAAATGTTGATCCAAACAGAAATTTTAAAGGAATATTTAGCAACCTGCGAAATTTTTAAGCTATTTTTAGGAAACTCCTGCACTTATAACACGGAAAATGCTACTCTAAAATTCTCTCGTTTCACCTACATCTTCAGCTTTGTAATAAGTCTAACAGCTTCTTTATTCCTGGCCTTCCACTTAATTTCCATACTTTTCAGTGATAATCATACATATTTGTTGATCAATGCAATACTTGTTCCCATGTTCTTATTCATCGCTCATTTGTCATGGACAGTCATTAAAAACCAAAGTTTGTTAGGAGAATTCTTCACATCACTGATTTCATTTGAAAGAAAGTATTTCCAAGGACGGGAAGCCTTTGAAGTAAAGAAAAGTATGAAAATTGCAGCAAGCAGAGTAATGCTAAAACTCCTTCGTGACTGGGGAGTCAAATGCTTTCCTGGTTTGTGCGTTGGAATTGCTGTATTGATACCACAAATGCCAATAAATATTTTGGTTTGTGTACCAAAACATGCCATTATTAGCAAGTGGGTGGAGCATCGTGTCATAATAGCTTTGGTCAATACACCCTTCTGGTATTTTACAATAAAGCAGGGTATGATGGTAACCTTTACGGTTTTGATTGGAGCACTCGGCTTGGGTTTGGCTCTTCAATTTTTCTTAAGGTAAATATAATATTTTAAATTATGTATTCATTTTTTACGGTTGTTGGTTTTTCAAATTTAATCAATAGAAAATCGAGGAACATTTTGCGTTCAGCCCATTACACAAATGATACTTGCACCAGAGAAGTCAAAAAATTGGTATTGGTCTACCGACAAATTCAAGTGCTAGTTTGTGGCTACAACATAATATTTTCGGCTCCCTTGGTTTCCATGCTACTGCTTGTTGTATACGGTCAAATTATGGTGGCCCTTCAAATGATCAAACTGTCAAAAACTGGAGTTATGATGACCAACAGCATATCCCTGGAATTGTATGGCTTTTGTGTCTCAATCATGACAAATGGCATTTTCACAATGAACCTTCTTTATGGCGTTTGCGCTGATGTGCATCAAACAAGCAAACTAATTCAGAATACATTGAGACGCCACTGTGTAATCCCCAAAGATCGAAAAGAGTACCGTATCAACCAATATGTAAAATTAAGGCGAGCTTTACCAGTAGTTCGAATTACCTTTGGAAGTACTGGAAACTTTATTGAAAAGCTGACACCTGTCATTTATCAAGAGTTTGCGGTAAAGCGCTTGATAGATGCATTATTTGTTTCATAAATCATAAATAAATCATAAATCAGGTAGGTATGTGGTTAGCATGTATTCATGTCATAAAAAGTATGCTGCCTTCTGAGTTTCACACGTGTGGTGGATTTTCTTCGGGTGAACTTTAATGACTAGATTGTAGAGCATGTGCGTGTACACTTATTTTAAATACTACTTTGAGAATGAGTTTTAGGATGTCGTGTTGAGTAGTTTAATTGCACAAAGCTTTAATTAACTTATTGGTAACTGGTATGTCATGTGAATATAATGTATGTCCAGTCCACGTGCAAATTTGTGCGAATAAATTTCCTGTAAAACCCAATGATTTAAGTGGTTTAATTTGAGAATCAATAACAATACATTGAATATTTAATTAAACTGATACACTGTTACGGAATACACTAAAATAATAAAATAAAATCTTTAAACCCTTTAGTCCAATTTAATTTTTCATACGTTCTCCTTCATACCAATAAAATCGATACAACTCAGCTATAAACAGAAAAAACGCCAAAGCAAGCCCAGCGAATAAAACCCCAAACAAAAATGACAGATCATTCAAGGGAAGAGCACACCAATTTTGCAAATTAGATTTATAATTTTTCGGACTTCGAATGTATCTGGAATACCACAAGTCTGGTAAATATGCTGCCTGTGCCCATGCAATGTAAGAATTCAAGGTTAACTCAAAAATTGACCCTTTTTGTAGTCCCAATCCAACAAAAGATGTAGATTCCGGATTCCTCCTGCTAATATAAAGTGATTGAAGTTTGTCTTGACCTTCGCCTTCTGACGACGACATAAAGAAATCGATAGCTGAGAGCCATCCAATACATGCAGCATTTTCATTGATTCCCACAATTTCCAAACAATTTGTTATATCTTTTGCATTATATAAAATGTTTAGCCTTTTCCCCAACTCCTGCAAATTAGAACTAATTGAGTTTTTAAAGTAATTAAGCTCAGCACCACCAACACTATGAAGATTAACTGGATCGTAAAAAGGTATCCAATTTTGTAGGTCACTAAACGACTTTGGTAACTTCGGCTTTTCAGATGAAGCAAGATAACCTACCAGTTCCGTTTTAGTGAATACACCAATCATAAAAGCGAAACATATCCAAAGAATACAAATATATCTTCCTAAATTACTTTTTGGAATTTTTCGTGGTTGCTCCAGGAAAATGCCATAATAAACTGGAATTATTTTGGTAAACGAGTTGTTAGAGTCACTTAGTCTGAGTAAAGCTATTAATATCGTAAAATAGGCAACCAAAATTACTCCGATTATTGGATCTAATAATTTCAACTTTGCATGCAATTTGGGAGACATTGGGTCCGGTGACACTTTGACACAATGGACCATCGAATTTATTGTAATCCAAGTAGTGAAAGTTATGTATTGTAGTCGTTCTACTCTTGGAATCATAGCTGGTACAATATCTGCTCTTCCCACGACAAGTTCGCCTATTACTCCATTCCATGTGCCATCTTTTTGTAGGGAACCGTATCCTGGTGTCTTTGGATCAGCCACGAAAACTATGGTAACGTTACAGCGTTTTGTGATTTCATTTAAAAAATCTGCATGCACCCCTTCAACTTTTACTTTAGATGAATTGGCATCTTTGATAGTGAATATTGTAGGTGGAGAGACTTTGAACACTACTTTTAACGTTCTGCCATTCAAATTGTTTGTACTCTGTAATTGAAGACTTGGTAATTTATTTGATAGAGTAAATGAACCTGTGTAGTAGTTTGGCTCAACAAGATCGATTATACTTCCGTTATCCACAAACATTGCAAATTTTCTTGCCATTTTGTTAAGTACATCCAAATTTCTCACTATATTTAGCATTGAGGTTTTATCTGGCGAAATGAAAATATACAGATCGTGCAATCCGTATATGTATTTATTTTTAGAAGATCCCGCGGCGTTTCTGATAAATGAATCAAGTATGGCTGTTGTAAAAATTATTTTTGTACTGTAGCTTGACAAATGTTTTCCAATATATTTTGGCAAACCGGAACCAGATATAATAGAGCAATTTGAGTAAATGTCAGCTTGGTTAATACGTAATGGTTGTGGTGTGAATGTGGCAGGGCCTAAATAATCTTCCCAGTTTCCAATAAAGTAAAGTGAAACTGGGGAATATTTAGTAGCTCGTATTATACTTTTGACTTTAGTTTGCATTAGTAGATGATTGGAAAATTCAGCGTTTAATTGGCAAGTAGTATGACAAATTTGTGTATATAGTAGCCATACTAATATTAATAACTTATACGAGTTTCCAAAAGATTTCATATTTACGAAACGTACATTAAACTACGTACTAGGAACAAGAAAAAATCCTAAAGAAAAAAGTGTTTGCGTCAAATGTCGAATAATATAGTGTCTCGACGTCGTTCAAATGTTCACTTAAACTGATAGTATTTCTTAAGAAGAAAAGATTCACCATCTGGTTTATCTTCCGGATGTAAATGGTGTTGAGTGAAAAAATTGATTGTTGGATGGTGGAAATATGGAGTCAGAGATAATGCAATTTAAAATTCAATGTACAAATACGTACTTCATAAAATGAAATTGTAAGGATGATTACTTAATTACCATGTATTATGCTCAAAAGTAACTTATCACTTATGCACTTTAAAAAAAGTGCTAATTGGATAACATGAGTGACAGGGGTGATGGCCTTGACAGCATTTTTTACTTGCTTTTACTTTATAAAATGCTTAATGTCAAATGTAGGTGATGTCGATGTGACATAACATGAATGACATAGCATGAAAAAAAAACTTGGTAACTAGCAAATCTGAATTCGTTCACATGTTAGTACAAATGACAAATGAAGCTTGATTTAAACAATTTGAAGACACATTTTTATAACAATTTCCAATACAATAATAAGTCAATTGTCACTTGTCACATTCATTTCAAAATTAATTTTGCGTAGTGGAAGTAAAGAATTGGCGTGCATATATCATTTGCAGTTCTAGAGAAATCATACACTCACAACAGAAGAGTTTATCATTATATCTTATCCTATAATTAGACCACCATCCACAGCAATACTCTCCCCAGTAATTTGAGTTGTTGCATTGCTAGCCAAAAATAAAACCGTATTGACAACATCTTGAATTGGCATGTAGCGAGCTTTAGTTGGTGTCCGGGAAATGACCATTTTGTCCAATTCAGTAAGCACACCTTCGCCATCATTCAAACTCAAATTTGCCATGGCCTCTTTAGCCATATCTGTTGCCACGGCAGCAGGGCAAACAGCATTTACTCTGATTTTCTGAGGTCCCAGCTCAATTGCCAGTTGCTTCGTAAGATGCTCGACTCCAACTTTAGTCAATCCATAGACGATTCCCCAGTTAAAAGGTTTCCGTCCAGGCACTCCCGTAACATTAACGATGCAACCACCTTGTCCCCTGTCAATCATTTTTTTGGACATGACTTGGCAAACATTGATTACAGCTTTCAGGTTTATGTTTACTTGGCTAAAATATCACAAAAAAATTAATAAAATAAAAATAAAAATTGACCTTGATTTTTTTTCAAATTAAAACAATGAGGGGAATTCGTTTTACCTATCAAAGCTATCAGGTTGAATATCGAAAAACGACCGACTGTGAACCACAACGCCAGCATTGTTAATCACACAGTCTACAGTTTCCAAGCTTTCCAGTTCCTTTTTGGTTGCCTCCCAATCGGAAAGATCCACGCAAACTGGAATCACCTTGGGAAATTCTTCTTTCAATTGTTTCAGATTATCGGGATTCCTGGCCAAGGCGTAAACTGTGGCTCCAAGTGAATGAAGCTCTGCTACAATAGCCTTTCCTATACCACGGGCACCTCCGGTAACCAAATATTTCCGACCGGAATGAAGATTTTGTTGAGACATTTTTTTTGGTAATTTTGTTAATAGACTTAAGCAATGGGATATGAAAGTGGAAGACGTGATATGAATGGATTCGACTTGCTGACTATATAACCAAAAATAAAAATTATGCTTTTATAAATTTCCTTGTTATCGATGATTGTGCTCGTTTGAAATGTCCTTGAAAAAGTATTATTTGGTCGGTTATACAAACGAATATTTTTTGCCGACTTTTTTTTAGACAACTATACAATCATGTTTGAACGCTTTCCATGCCTCTCTGGTCGGTTGGTGACTGGAGAATAGTAATGTAGATGCATTGTAAGACCTAAAAACGCACATGATTGTAAGTACTTTTTAGCGTATCATTTTATTATGTAATCCCTATTATATTTATGTATATACACTTGACTTTGACTGGACACGGGATGCTACTTAAGTTACGTGTTATAGGGATAAATTGTATGATTAGCTATTGTGCTACAATGGCAACAGCAGCAAAAATGCATGACGGATAACCAATTTTTTACTCCTTATATAACATTTAGATTTTGTAAAAGCAAAAGCTACATATCATGTGATATTGTACGTATTATGTAACTATTATCTGGATTCGGATGCATTGATTGTTCAAAAATACACGGCCAATTGCGGTCCAGTCATTAATTTAAGCACCATATCATATCGCACAAAAATGAATATGTTACATAAGCCGTGTATCGTTTTTTTTGCTTTAATTGAAGGATGGGAAAATAGGCTCTTGTCAGACACAAGACAAGTTGGAATATATTTTTTATGTTCACAGGTACATTTGTAATTATGAAAATAATGCTAGCTATTAAAAGTATGAAATACCAAGACATTACGATTTAACGGTGATTAAGTGTTGTTTACTTCACTGTTTAAGTGATTCATTTAATAATCAAAAATCATATAATTTATTTTTGAAATATCCGTTTGCCCATGCATAGTCCATCTGGAGTATTAGAGAACGAATCGTGGAAGCACTTGTGAAAGATGGTCATTTGACTGTGTACGATTTTTCCATTCCCATTGAAAATTTCCACGAAATGGTGGAGGAAACCCGAGATCTTTTGGACAAAACGTGTCACCGGATGCGGGCATTTACATTTATATTATTCCAAATCGCCACAAGCTGTGTTGTACATGAGAGAACTAAAAAGACTTCTGGATCCCAAGGGCATTCTTAATCCCAACAAAACTATTCCAAATCAACATGTATCTATGTACTATACAGTAAATAAGACAAATAACTTGTAAGAAATCTTAATCCCATCTCTACAATGGAATAAATTTCTAAATTGAACAAATTCAATTTAAACCATTTAAATTACACCAAGACTTTATTAATTAAATATTCTTTCGAATAACACAAACGTCTCATGGTCATGATACCCACCACATTTAATTAAACAAGCCAAAACTACTTCCAGAATGAAACACGCTATTGAAATAATGCAACCAAACGAAATTACTGCATATACAATTCTAAATACCAAACCCAACTTGTTTGGTTGTTGTTCCTGGCTATTAGCCTGCCCAGAAATACTGCTACCACTTCCATACCTCTCCACTGTCAAAAAATCTTGATGTGACTTAAATCTCAACTGTTCATAATATTCCAACTCCCATTTCCCCTCCAAGTACGCCTGTCTCACTCGCAAAACAAGTCTATTCACAGTCTCCAGAAAAATTGTATCTTTTCTCATTCCAATCACAACATTCACATTCGTCACCGGCTCCCTTCCAGCCTTCAACTGTTTCAGATTTTTATCAAATGGCGAATATGTCGCAATCAATGTTTCCAAACTGGCTTTCCATCCAAAGCAAGCCACGTCCCTTTCTCCAGCAGCATCATTTAAACACTTTCTCCCGTCACTCTCAGTCTGCATACCTCTCCGCATTGCTTTCACCACCGGATTCTGCGTAGTTCTAAACACTTCCATTTCATATCCACCTCCCCCAACCTGCCACAAAACCACTGAATAATTACTATCTATCAACTCTTGTAAAGTCTCAGGCATCACAAGCTTATCTTTTATTGTCAAAAATGTGATAAGTCTACACCTGCACATTATTCCAAACTGGGAAAACATGATAACCCACACACAAATCATAGTCCTTGCCATCCTTTTCTTCCTTTCACTTTGACGTTTTGACCTTACCACCGTCTGCAAATTACTTTTAAGCAGGGAGAGAATCACAGACAGAAAAAACGTTAAAAACACAATCACCCGAAAACTTGTTGACGTTGTCAAGGAATTTTGCTTAGCCTTTACAAAAAAAGATAATGCTCCTTGGCTCACTTGATCTGTTACCGTAATAAATGGAAAGCGTCCCAACGACAGTGCAATGATTGGCGTCAATTCCCCTCGTCCACTTGTCAACTCGCCCATTACACTAGTCCAACTTCCATTTCTGAGAAGTATTCCAAATCCTGGTGGATTGAAATTGTCATACATTTCAAGTGTACAGTTAGCTCGACGTACTAATTCATTAATGATATGATTCTGTACACCTATTATCGGATCACCTTTTCTGACAAAGTAGGGAGGCAAATGATGAAACGGTGTCATTAATTTCCTTCCATTTAAATTGTTAAGTGTTTTGGATGGTATTTGGAATGAATATGATTTGGTAAATGAGGCAGTATACACCTTTGGTTCAAGGTAATATGTACATTTACCATTAAGGTCAAAATTCATTCCGTACTTTCGAACAACTTTATCCAGAACCAAATTTTGATTTAAACTAGTTTCTAGCAAAGTGTCGTCCTGGGATACAAAAATATACTGATTGTGCATGGATCGAAATTTAGTGTTTGTCATTATATTTTGTAATGAGTTTTTTCCTTCAATTTCTACTATTGTTGTCCAACAACTGGATTTATGTTTTCCTTTTGTTACCGAAAGGTCTGTGGCATTTCTTGAATTTTCGAAGTTTTGTATCAAAACACAAGGTTCACTTAAACGTGCCAACTGATTAAACTCAAAAATATGATTAACTGTAAGGAAGCGGAGTGCACAAAACATTTGAGTAGAATGCCACTGTATAAAAATATCTTGAAGTAATTTAGTGGTAACTGTAACACGAACAGGAAATTCCAGTGGGATTACTGTTTTAGGTAAATTTTGTAGCATCCCTGCTATTAGCAGCAAAGACGGAAGTCGTGGTTTCATTTCGAAATGACTTTTGAGTGTAATTATCACTAATCGCAGACATATAAGCATACTGAGAAACGCTCGTAAATAGGTTGGGGGTATGACCAAAATTTCAGATCTACGCCAAATGTGAAATGTCGGCCGGACCGGACTATAAATTATTCTCTGCTTCTTTTGATCGAGGTGACATGACAAGACAATGTATTGCCTCTTCAGGAGAGCCCGTTACTATTTTATGACATGATGTCGTATAATTGTACGTGTTTGTGAGGAAAAATATTGTACTTTTTTTAAATCCCATAATAACAAAGCAGGCTACGTATTTTCTTTCTAAAGGATGTAGAGAAGTAAAGCGGAAAAATACATATGTACATATGTATAATGACGTGTCTGGGTTCTATAGCTGATTCAATAATTAAAACTTATGTACTGGGTTCCATGACATAAAAAAATTGGAGAACCCAGGTTTAGAAGGTGTAAACTATAAACATGTTTGCTACGTTTAATAGACACGTGCATGATTGGTGAGTGACGACAAGTAAAGTCAGTATGACATGTTCATCATGACAGTATCATGAGCATGACTTTTACATTTCTATTTTTTAAACTCCTGCTTTTAAACTTCCTTGTCTTTCTCTCTTGAAAATTATACTTGAAGCTCTTAATTTTATTTCACGGAGAAACTTATTAGATATTTTTCATCTAACGGGAGTTTTAAGTTAGAACAATCGATACGGTCTCCATTTCAATCTTTATTGACAACTTTTTTGCAAAAAGAAAAGAAAATAATAGTGTAAAACAAAGCTAATCTATAGGTTAGGTTTTTGCAAAATTTATCCAGAAAATCAATAAAATCGGCTAGTATTTTGAAACTATTCAACGAGGTTTAAAAATAGTATTTAGGCTAATGGCTGTGTGATAAAGTTACAAACTCAACACGATAATTAATTTTTGGATGGGATATTTCGAGAATTTGCGTGGTCACTGACCAACTGATTACATACCTATTCGGCGTTTTGCTCCATTATAAAATAATAGTAGAACTTTTATTGGATCGATACCAAGGTGAATGTAACAAAAGTACATAAATGAACAATTTAAGGTATTAATTTTTTTTAAACAAAGGTACTTACATCTAACTATTCTTTTCTTAGCAAGTATTTAGGAAACTAATCTTAATTACATTTTTGAACGATCAAAAAGTCTTTCCATTTCATTAATTCGTTGTTGTTTCTGTAGTAATTGCTTGGGAAGAAGCGACCAAAATTTGAGATGTAGATAACTTCAAGTCATTAAAACAAGGTCTTTCATTTGGGTGCATGTGCCAGCAATCACTCATGATTTTGTAGCTAGAAATATGAAACAATGACATTAAACGATTTAATCTAGCATTGATGCATATTTTTTATATGAACGTATGCAGAATTAAACACACATAGCAGGTGTAGCATGAGGAGGACTTCTCATTCTCAAACCAGACACCAAGCTATTAACAAACTCCAGATTCCAGGAAAGTCCCGGATATGGCAAGTCACCTGAAAACCATTCATAAAAATAATCAAATTATACAAAACAGCTCAACTATCTGAATTCTTCATTTTAACAAGATACCCATTGCGAAGATTTCCCAAAGAGTAACTCCATAACTCCAGACATCACTCTTTTCCGAAAACTCCAACCTTTTCAATGACTCTATAGCCATCCACCTCCATGGAAGTGGTTCCTGTTGTTTCTTTACATAATTTGTGTAGTCATACAACCTGCGTGACAA
>JAQFZG010002467.1:0-16533 GCA_034695465.1 Entomobrya nicoleti
AGATGAGGAGACATGGGATTGGAAGGGCGTGGAGGGAGTAGATGAGAAGACACGGGTTTGGAAGGGCGTGGAGGGAGTAGATGAGAAGACACGGGTTTGGAAGGGTGTGGAGGTAGAAGATGAGGAGACATGGGATTGGAAGGGCGTGGAGGGAGTAGATGAGAAGACACGGGTTTGGAAGGGCGTGGAGGGAGGAGATGAGAAGACACGGGATTGGAAGGGTGTTGGGTTGGGAAAGGAGGGTTGCGTGCAAGGAAGTAAAGAATTAGATTACTGGGAAAATGGAGGAGAGAAGCAGGCCTGTTAAGATTAGTATTTATTTTAGTCCAGTTCAGCCAGGTTTTTATTTTTAAGATTTGTTTGTTTGAGATCATGAGAAAATTTACATTTTCATTTAGATTGATATGCGCTTGAAACCATTTGTTTGTTTCATGGCATAATATTTGAGTTATAATCCCTAAACCAGTTGTAAAAACTACGTTCTGATAGCCCATCAAGTCTGGTAAAAAAATACGTTTTTTTAACTTGCACTATGCATGCTTAAAATTGCTTGAATCCACCAAAATACATAAATCACATTTAAAAAATCATTCAAATTACAAAAGTAGCGCCTAGTAATTAAATGACCCCATGATAACCCGACTGCAAAATCGCCCTCAAATCACTTTTCTAGATTTTTTTTTGAAAAAGATGCTCATTTCTTTTTGTACAAAAGGTTTTTATTTAAAATTATACATTAATCATCTTTCTTTTCAATTTCTTTTAAATTTGATCTCCTTGATTTTTCAGAATCTATAGAAAAGATTGCTGATATCTTTTTCCCATTTTTCCATTTGTCTTTGAAATATCATTTTAATTTTGGAAATGAGTGATGCATATAAATTATATGTAACTAATCAGTGTCCATAGTACTTATGAAGTAGTTATTTGTTATCGTTCGAAATATGTGTATGATATTGTACTTGTTGAAGGGTTAGTCTTAATTCCTATTGGAACTATAAGCATACGGCTCGCTCTCAATTGACCGATTCTTATGAAAGTGTTCTCTGTGTATTGCAGGAACACGAGTAGGAAGATGAGGAATTGTATATAAACTAAACTAAATCAAGTCTGTAATTATAAATATCGTTCAAAGTATACGTTTATTGTATACGCAATATTTGCAGAACTGAATATTTATTAGCTTAGTATATTAAATATTGAAAGGTATTTATATCGTTTTTAATTCAAATTGGAACTGTAAAAGATAACATGCCCAATCTAATATTCATCTGAAAGTGTTCTCTGTGTATTGCAGGAATATAGCACAGCAGGATAAATTGTACATAAACTTAACTATAATAGATAATTTTAACTAACTGTCATTTAGTATAGAAAATTACCTAGCTTAATGTTGGACAGTATAGTTTTAATTTCAATTGGAACTGTAAGAAGTCATGAGATGTTGTTAAATTTCTTCTTGTTAAGTCCTCTCTGCATATTGCAGGAATGCAAGCAAGATGAATTGTACATACACTAATTATAATTAGCTGCTAGTAAATAGTTTAAGGATTACTGCTTAGTCAAACGCATATGAGTTGTTGTGCACCAAAGAGTAGATTACCCAAAGTTAAGTTAGCTTAGCTGGTGAAGGATATAGTTTAAATTCCAATTGAAACTGCCAGTTATTGCAAAGCCCTGTTTAAGATAGCAGTGATTCATGGTCCCAACAGAACATAGCAGGTGGAATTCAGAAAAATGCATTGCACAAGCATACTGCTTCACTATAATTATGATTATCAAATACCAAAAATTTTAACATGGAAAGCTCATGATGAATTTGAATTTTTAAAATAATTGTCTCTATAATTGGATATTAAACTGTGTTCTGATACTTCCACATAAGCAGGAGTCCATAGCTCTTGTTCAAAATAGTTAAAATATTACAGAAATCTTAATTTCAACTAAATTCGTAAATAAATGTACTAGTAGTAGCTATTCAAAGATTTTTTTAAACATTGGAGGTAAATTGAAGAGCTCACTCATACATGCTCTATTGGGGCCCTGGGAAGCAAATTCCTATTCTCACTTAAAATTCGTCTGAAAGTGTTCTCTGTGGATGGAAGGAATAGAGCACAGCAGGATGAACTGTACATAAACTTAACTGTAATAGAGGTTTTATTATAATTATCATTCGAAATATACGTATATAATTGTAAACGATAATGTTTGCGGAGCTGTATATTAATTTGCTTTAAACTATGTGTTGAATTTTAAATGGAAAATTAGGTTGTTGTTGAAGAGTATAGTTTCAATTCCAATTAGAACTGCAAATGGTTGAACGCCTCTCAATAATTTCTTGTAAAAGTGTTCCCTGTATACTGCAGGAATACGATCAAGAAATTTATGCTTAAACTTATTTTAATTAGCTGCTAGATTTGTTTTGTGTTGTGTTGCGTTTATTTATAATAATTCAATAGAATTTACTATTATGTTGTGTACTTGTATTTGTAGCTTTGGACATCACAAACGAAATCATTTTAATTATAGATGAGTTTAAATAACAAAAATATAATACATTTAGTCATATCATTCAAACTTTTTAAATGAATGATTCATATAAAAGATAATTAATTAGTGTCGATGGCACCAAATTTCCATATACTAATTTACTTGTTGAAGGGTTAGTTTAAACTACCATTCGAACTAAATATACAAAGTGGCATAATGAAATCTTGTGAAAGTTTTCTGTGCATTGCAGGAATACGAGCAGGATGAATTGTACATAGTCTAAATTGCAATAGGTATGCAAATCTAATTAAACTTCGACCTATGTATACATTAAATTATAGGTAATATTTAAATAGGTTTAATTCCAATGGGAACTGTAAGAGTTCAAAAGCACACTTTTAAATTCTCCTGAAAGTGTTCTCTGTGCATTGAAGGTATAGAGCACAGCAGGATGAATTGTACATAAACTTAACTGTAATAGATGTGTTATTATAATTATTGTTCGAAATATGTTAGGAAATGGCCAACTTTCATAGGTCTCTTTTGGAGATTTAATGTCGTACTAATATTGGTCCCTTTATTTCCTTGGATTTCAAGTGTTGTTGATATTTTGACGTTTTACCTCGTTTAAACTCGCTTTTATATTTGAAAGCAATATCTCTACCAATTTTGTACTTTGATTATGGTATCTATTGAAACTTAGTAACAGTAACTAATATTGGAATAACATGCATAGGAGCCATATCCCTCCTTTCAAATCATCATGCATGTCGTCACAATAACTTGATAGACTGTTTTATCTGTATCAAAAAATTAAGTTGATAGAACACAAGCAGTATAACTTTTTTTAAACTTGATTTTCATTTTGTACAAGTTTTCGAAAAAACATGCTGACATTTTTCCTCTTCTGGTTACATACATCGTCTAATATATCATTCTAGTTTTTGAATTGAAATTTACATTTTAATTATCGCTCGAAATATACGTACTGTATATATATAAGGTTCTAGTTTTAATTCCAATTGAAAATTTGGAACTGTAAGTGATCAGTTGCTGAAACTTCAAAATCTTGCCAAAGGATTCTCTGTGTATACTGCGTGAGTACGAGCAGGATGAATTGTACATAACAAAAAACTTAATTAACTTTAGCAGGTATGTAATTAATGTAGAATTATCACTTGAAATATACATAAATATATGGAGTTGTTGAAGGTGTTAGTTTTAAGTTCAATTGACTTGGAACTGGATAACAAACTGCATTGTAATGAAATCTTGAAATGAAATGCGTTTGACTAAGGATTACTGCTTAGTCAAACGCATATGAGTTGTTGTGCACCAAAGAGTAGATTACCCAAAGTTAAGTTAGCTTAGCTGGTGAAGGATATAGTTTAAATTCCAATTGAAACTGCCAGTTATTGCAAAGCCCTGTTTAAGATAGCAGTGATTCATGGTCCCAACAGAACATAGCAGGTGGAATTCAGAAAAATGCATTGCACAAGCATACTGCTTCACTATAATTATGATTATCAAATACCAAAAATTTTAACATGGAAAGCTCATGATGAATTTGAATTTTTAAAATAATTGTCTCTATAATTGGATATTAAACTGTGTTCTGATACTTCCACATAAGCAGGAGTCCATAGCTCTTGTTCAAAATAGTTAAAATATTACAGAAATCTTAATTTCAACTAAATTCGTAAATAAATGTACTAGTAGTAGCTATTCAAAGATTTTTTTAAACATTGGAGGTAAATTGAAGAGCTCACTCATACATGCTCTATTGGGGCCCTGGGAAGCAAATTCCTATTCTCACTTAAAATTCGTCTGAAAGTGTTCTCTGTGGATGGAAGGAATAGAGCACAGCAGGATGAACTGTACATAAACTTAACTGTAATAGAGGTTTTATTATAATTATCATTCGAAATATACGTATATAATTGTAAACGATAATGTTTGCGGAGCTGTATATTAATTTGCTTTAAACTATGTGTTGAATTTTAAATGGAAAATTAGGTTGTTGTTGAAGAGTATAGTTTCAATTCCAATTAGAACTGCAAATGGTTGAACGCCTCTCAATAATTTCTTGTAAAAGTGTTCCCTGTATACTGCAGGAATACGATCAAGAAATTTATGCTTAAACTTATTTTAATTAGCTGCTAGATTTGTTTTGTGTTGTGTTGCGTTTATTTATAATAATTCAATAGAATTTACTATTATGTTGTGTACTTGTATTTGTAGCTTTGGACATCACAAACGAAATCATTTTAATTATAGATGAGTTTAAATAACAAAAATATAATACATTTAGTCATATCATTCAAACTTTTTAAATGAATGATTCATATAAAAGATAATTAATTAGTGTCGATGGCACCAAATTTCCATATACTAATTTACTTGTTGAAGGGTTAGTTTAAACTACCATTCGAACTAAATATACAAAGTGGCATAATGAAATCTTGTGAAAGTTTTCTGTGCATTGCAGGAATACGAGCAGGATGAATTGTACATAGTCTAAATTGCAATAGGTATGCAAATCTAATTAAACTTCGACCTATGTATACATTAAATTATAGGTAATATTTAAATAGGTTTAATTCCAATGGGAACTGTAAGAGTTCAAAAGCACACTTTTAAATTCTCCTGAAAGTGTTCTCTGTGCATTGAAGGTATAGAGCACAGCAGGATGAATTGTACATAAACTTAACTGTAATAGATGTGTTATTATAATTATTGTTCGAAATATGTTAGGAAATGGCCAACTTTCATAGGTCTCTTTTGGAGATTTAATGTCGTACTAATATTGGTCCCTTTATTTCCTTGGATTTCAAGTGTTGTTGATATTTTGACGTTTTACCTCGTTTAAACTCGCTTTTATATTTGAAAGCAATATCTCTACCAATTTTGTACTTTGATTATGGTATCTATTGAAACTTAGTAACAGTAACTAATATTGGAATAACATGCATAGGAGCCATATCCCTCCTTTCAAATCATCATGCATGTCGTCACAATAACTTGATAGACTGTTTTATCTGTATCAAAAAATTAAGTTGATAGAACACAAGCAGTATAACTTTTTTTAAACTTGATTTTCATTTTGTACAAGTTTTCGAAAAAACATGCTGACATTTTTCCTCTTCTGGTTACATACATCGTCTAATATATCATTCTAGTTTTTGAATTGAAATTTACATTTTAATTATCGCTCGAAATATACGTACTGTATATATATAAGGTTCTAGTTTTAATTCCAATTGAAAATTTGGAACTGTAAGTGATCAGTTGCTGAAACTTCAAAATCTTGCCAAAGGATTCTCTGTGTATACTGCGTGAGTACGAGCAGGATGAATTGTACATAACAAAAAACTTAATTAACTTTAGCAGGTATGTAATTAATGTAGAATTATCACTTGAAATATACATAAATATATGGAGTTGTTGAAGGTGTTAGTTTTAAGTTCAATTGACTTGGAACTGGATAACAAACTGCATTGTAATGAAATCTTGTGAAAGTGTTCGTTGTGTACACTACAGGAATACGAGCAGGATGGAATGTACATAAACTAAACTGTAAGAGGTACTTAGAGGGTTTCGATAAATGAAGCCACCTTTTAATCATGCGTAGTTACAACTGTAGACACGTCTAATCACCAAATGATAATTCATACTTTAACTTGGTAATATATGTTTCTATTTGGCAGCAGTGGTTTGTGTTAGAAAAATGGGTAAAATGCTATTTTGCATGACTTTTGGTGATTAGTTTTTTGAATTGCTGCAACTTTCTAATTTATTAGATTCGAATCAAAATATTACTCATAGATTATGTATTTTAAATGCATTTTTTCTACAGTTTGGATAAAAAGAATAGATTTTGTTGAACAAGTACAGGGTTCGGTTTTCGTCAAATTTAAATTTTGTATAGTTATACGTTCTGAACTGGCAAATCAATTACAGTCCTTTAGTGCATTGAATTCAATAAGGACATATTATCATCATAATATTTACGCATCCAAACACTGTTTATTTTGATATTTAGAGAATAACTGGTCTACTATCATTCTAACGAATCGCGTCAAAGTTTCAAATTTTTGTTAATCTTCATTAAAGTTCTTCATTTACGTTTTGTAAATATTTACTGGATAGCAAGCAGTGTGTACATTTTATAGTCCTTTAGAAAATAGGACATTTTTACAAGAGAGGGTGAAACAAAATTATTATCCGCATATTCAAAAAGTTTAAAATTTAGATATCATTTTAAAGGGACTAATTTTGGCAGGAAATATCCAACTTATATTTATATTTTGCTCTGATAATATATAAGTTTGTTGAGCTACAGGAAACAAATTTGATGCAAATTTAAGTTTGATCTTTGGCTATCTACTATCTAGTGATATTAACGTCAAGTTCATACGTCGAGTACTTTTGTAATTATCATTATCAAAAGTGACCGTATTTATCCATACTGCCTGACGTACGTAATTATAATTATCATTCGAAATATGCATATATTGTGAACGCTGTGTTTGTGGAGCTGAATGTTAATTTTTAAACTGTATTTAATATAGTATAGAAAATTAAGTTGCTGTTAAACAGTTTTTAGGTTTAATTCCAAATGGAACTGTGAAAAAACGAACGGTATATTACTTCATTCTTGCTAAAGTGTTCTCTGTGTATTGCAGGAATATGAGCAAAATGAATTGTACATAAACTAATGATAATTAGCTGCTAGTAAATATTTTTAACGTTCCTGGTTAGTTAAACGTATAGACATTGCTGTACATTAAAAGAGGAAATCACCCAGAATTAAATTTAATTCCTTGTCTTGTTTGTGTACTTCTATAAGTACTTATATTTGGTTGTTTATATTTTGTGTACATATTTTGTATTTTGGAATTCACAAATGAATTTGTTCTTGATATTTAACAGGAGTTTAAATTACACAAAATCAATACAATCATCAAAATGTGTTTTTTAATGAAAATTTATTGAAAATTTAGAACTATTTTTAGGTTTAAATTCAATTTTAGTCCTGCGCTACATAGTATCGTTTGTTGGATTGAACGATCGGAAACAAATATTTTATGTTCATTAAACGTTTGTGCTTCTTATTGGATACTTCGAACCCATAATAATTTAGATTTTATTACTAGTAGCTGATAATTTAAGTATTATCTAAGATAGGCCAAGATTTAAAGCAAGGCTTGCATCATATCAATAATATTACAGTCTATAGAAATAATAAACTTCAGTTTGTTGAACCACTGTTGGGCCATTTTGGACGACATACATCTTAGCTTAGACATGCCTCTGAATGCTAAAGTTCACTGAATAGTGCCCATCCTCAGGCTGATGTAAATAACTACGGTTACGTAAGTTGTACCTAACAAGAGCGTGTAACATTTTAGATATTTAAACTGGATAAAATCCGATTTAAAATTGGCGTGTATTTCTTTTGAATTTGTTTTATGTTATGTGTAGTTTAGATAAGTTCTTAGTTTATATTAACCATTTTCAGAAAATATGTCGGTTCATGAAATTAAGTTGCTGGGACAATATTGATTGAATTTCTTTTAAAACTGCATTTTTAGTTTGTAGACTTTTCCTGAAATGCTGATTTCTGTTTACTTATTACACTTAAGGTATTAGTTTAAAATATATAAACTATCTATAATAGTATTCTAATTTTGGAAAAGAATGGTGCATATAAATTATAATTAATCGGTGTCAATAGTACTTATGAAAGGGTTATTTGTTATCGTTCGAAATATGTGAATGTTATTTTACTTGTTTAAGGGTTAGTCTTAATTCTAATTCCGATTGGAACTATAAGCATACAGCTCACCACTAATTATCAACCCCTGCGAAAGTGTTCTCTGTGTATTGCAAGAATACGAGTAAGAGGATGAGGATTGAGGAATTGTACATAAGTTAAACTGCACCAGGTGTGTAATTATAAATAAACTTAACTGTAATAGACCAATTTTAATTAAATGTAATTTAATATAGAAAATTACCTAGCTTAATGTTGGACGGTATAGTTTTAATTCCAATTGGAACTGAGAGAGGTGGTCATGAGAGAAGCTCTTTAAATTCTTGTGAATGTATTCTCTGTGTATTGCAGGAATGCAAGCAAGATGAATTGTACATAAACTAATTATAATTAGGGTTACTGGTTATGTAAACGTATAGTCGTTGTTGTGCACTAAAGAGTCGATTACCCAGAGTTAAGTTAGCTTAGATGGTGATGGGTATAATTTTAATTCTAATTGGATCTTTAAGTGGTCGTGAGAAGTATTTTAAATTTTTCTGAAAGTGTTCCCTGTGTTTTATGTTGCAGGAATACAAACAAGTAATTTGTACATAAACTTATCTCAATTAACTGCTAGTAAATATTTTTTTGCGTTGCGTTATGTTTGATTTGATAATATAATTTAATATAATTTACTGTTAAATTGTGTACTTGTACATTATTTGTAGCTTTGAAAATTACAAGATAAATCATTCTATTTTGAGTTGAGTTTAAAATATAATTCATTAATTCATATCAACTTGTTTATGTGTGCATATAATTGATCATTAATTAGTGTATGCTAAATTACTTTTTGAAGCATTAGTTTTAATTTCTATTGGAACTATAAACACAAAGGTATTATAATGAAGTCTTGTGAAAGTTTTCTTTGTGTATTGCAGGAATACAAGCAGGATGAATTGTAGAGTACATATATGCAAAACTGTAAAAAGAATTTAAATATAATTATCGTTCGAAATATATGTTTATTGTAAACACGGATTTTAATGTTAATTCTTTTTTTAACTACATGTTAAATATAATATAGAAAATTAAGTTATTCTTTAAGAGCATAGTCTTAATTCCAACTGGAACTTTAAGTTTACGAAAGTCTGGTATACAATTCGATAAATTATCGTTCGAAATAAGGTTGTGAAATAGAATGTTAATTTGTTTTAAATTATATGCTAAATTTAATATAGAAAATTACGTGATTGTTAAGGAGTATAGTTTTAGTTCCAATTGAAGCGATTGGAACTGTAAGTACAAGTACACTGAAGGCGTGTTATGAACTATAATTCTTGTGAAAGTGTTCTCTGTGTAATGCAGGAATACGAGCAAGAATTGTGTAAATAAACTAATTATAATTATCTCCTAGTTGATATTTAGTGCTACTGGAAAGTTAAACGCATAGTAAACCTAAAACGTAAGAGTTAATTATCTAGAATTAAATTTACTGTTATGTTTTGTACTTGTATTTGTAGCTTTTAACATCAAAAACCAAATCGTTATATTTAACATGAGTTCATATACCAAAATACAGCACATTCAGTCTTATTTAATTTTAAAAGTTAAAGTTAATTGAACATTTTTGAAAAACGTTTTAAATTTAGGTCTTAATTTTTATAGTTTACACTACACTAAATATGTTTGATGAGTTAGTCCAAATGAACTATCGGAAATAAATATTTTATGTACATTTTTTCAAAAAAATATGTATTTGTGCTATATTCTGTCAGTAGCACCAGCTACAATGAAAATGTAATTCAAACGGATACAATGTAAAATGTTTCCCCATGTTTAATTCAAGTGTTGTTTAGTGAGAATTCAGAACTACTAATGATTACCTCCCGAAAATATCTGTTTCAAATGTTAAATGGCAAAAGCGATAGAATTTCTTTTTAGACTTGGCTTTCATTTGCTTGATTTATTTTCAAAATATTGCTGACGTCTTATTTCGGCTTTTGATTTCTGTAAAATATATAAATAAATTATCTAAAAAAAAATTTTAAATAAAAGTTGCATATAAATAATAACTAATTAGTGTCAACAGCGCATAAGTTAATTATATATTCGTGTTAAAATATACATATGCTAAATTACTTGTTGAAGGGATAGTTTTAATTCATATTGGAACTGTAGGTATGCAAACGATTTTCATTAAATTCTTGGGAAAGTGTTCTCCGTAAATTACAGGAATACGAGCAAGAATTTTGTACATAAACTAATTATAATTAGCTGCTAGTAAATGTTTTTAACTTTCCTGGTTAATTAAACGTATAGTCATTGTTGTCCACTACAGAGTGAATTACTTAGAAAATTAGATTTACTGTTATATTTTGTATTCGTAGCTTTGAACATCACAAACGAAATTACTTTATTTCACATGAGTTAAAATTACAAAATTATTATACATCCAACTAAATTTAATTTTTGAAGTAAAGTTTGTTGAAAATTTGGAAATGTTTTAGATTCAAGATATTGTCCTAATTTTTATAGTCTACCGTAAATATTATCGCTAGATGGGTTAATTTTATTGTTTTTCATGTTTATCTTTTCAAGTTTTACATCATTACGCTACTCAAGTCTAAATTAAATTCGAATTGCAAAATCATCTTTAATTTATGCTGTAAAAGTACCGTCAAATTTTATGTTTGTTGTGTAGTGAGAACTAAAAGTGCTAATATTTATTATCTTCAAAAAAGTTGATTGGGACAAAAACGAAATCATTTCTTTTTAAAATTGATTTTCATTTGCTAGAGTTTTATATTGAAAAAAAAACTAAAGTCTTTTTTCCACCTCTGATTTTCGTATAAAAATTGTTTGAAATCTCATTCTAATTTTTGTAAAGAAAGGTGTAATTATATTATTAGGTTATTTAGTTTCGAGAGCACATTAGTTAATTCTATATTAGTGTTTGAAATATACGTACTAAATTACTTGTTGAAGGGTTAGTTTAATTCCCTATTGGAACTACAAACTATAAATACACAGATGACAGACAAAGACATAATGAAGTCTTGTGTATGTGTTATCTGAGTATTATAGAAAAAAGGGCATAAAAGGATGAATTGTACATAATTTGCTTTAACTATAATTAGTTTGTAATGTGTTTATAATTATCATTCTAAATATAAATATATTAATGAAATTTCTGAAGATTTAGTTTTAAATCCGATTGGAACTTTGGGTAGACTTGAAAAGAATCAAAATCTTGTCAAAGTGTTTGCTGTAAATTGCAGGAATACGAGCACAGAACAAGATTGTACATAAACTTAACTGTTAGGTACATATGTGTTGAATATTAATTATCGTACGACATAAATGTATATAATTGTTAACGCAATGTTTGCGGAACTGAATGTTAATTTGTAAAACTATTTGTTAATTTTAAGATAAATAATTAGCTTATTGTTGAAGAGTATAGTTTAAATTCCAATTTGAACTGTAAGAGTAACAAAGCCAACTAAAATTCTTGTGAAAGTGTTCCCTGTGCATTGCAGGAATACGAACAAGGAATTTGTACATAAACTAATTATAATTAGATGCTTAGCACATAGTATAACTGGTTGTTGTAGACTAAGAACTAAATTACATATATGTCTTATTTCTTTTTTTGTGTATATTTTTATTATTATGGATATGTCCCAAAACTATTCATTTTTTGTAATTTCAATTTCCAGTTACTTGGATTTTTACAATTGTTGTTTGAGTTTAAATTGCACAAAAATTATTCCGTTTATAGTGCGTTTTTAAATGAAATTTTATTGAAAATCTTTGACATTTTTAGAGTTAAGATAGTGTCTTAATTTATTAATAGCCTGAACCAAATTTTCTTGTTTGATGATTTTTGTTGAAATAAACAATCGGAAATAAATATTTTATGTTCATTAAAATTACAAAAATACGATGTGCGTATGCTTTTCATTTGATACATCATAATTATCTCACTATTTTTAATGGCAGTGATAGCATTTTTGTTGGGATTCACACTGATGACGACTCAATACGCAGTTTTATGGATGCGTAGACACAACTACATGCAAACATGATGAAAATTGATTTTGTGTGATAACGACAATACCGAAAATATTTCCTGAAAACTTTATAAATGAGCATCTGCACAGATTACGCGTATGCGGACTTCAAATACATATATGAAACATTTTTATAATGCATATAAATCCGTGTTGTATTCTACTAACAGAAAAAAGGCATAAAATCATGCAAGAATTTATTCTAAACGGAAGGTTTAAAGACAAAAATTGAGGAATTAATTATTTTTTATAGATTTAATTCGAAATATGTGGGTTTTCAGCCAAAAGAAATGACCCTCGCATTAACGGAAGATAACTACTCTTTTAGTCATGATTACAGCATCCGTGTAAAGGGGCTTAACATTGCCCCTCCAAGGCTTCCTGCTTTGGCCATTACTCTATTTCTCAACTTGGGTTTTCCTTTTCCTTTTACTTCCCCTGATTCACTGCTACGTCCAGCGTTTGTGCATCCCTTTAAAAAACAATATTTCAAAGGTTTGTTAAGAAACTCTAGTGTACTTTTTTATAGTAATGTAATTAATACAGAGGACTAATTAAATGGGCATTATTAGAGCAGTTCTTAAATCTTACCAAAATTGCAGAAAGGACAAGGGTCATGATAAAAATGGAGGAGAATTGCATTTTCAAAAAAAAAACTTATATTTCAGATGATCAAGTTTACAATTACTTTAAATTCTCTTCAGCTGCAGCAGCACAAACGGTATTATTTTTTAGAATGGGAAGAAATACAAACGATGTCTGTGAAAATGTAATTAATCCAAGTGCATAAATAACTTGATTAAGTTTAGCATTGTTGTCGACATATTTGTCTGCTAATCTAAAGTTTTACTGTTGCGATTAAAATAACAATGATTTTTTTTCAGTTATGATATAATTTCATTGCATCGTAACATTTTATGACTAAATACAAGACAATCGGAGCATTTTTCTATTAATAATTGAAAATGCTGCGTATGTGATGATAAGTGCTGATAATGGGACAAATGGTTATTTTATGGTTGCATGTAAATATGATTAAAACTTTATGATAATCAGTGAATTTTGGGAAAAAATTAAGGAACGTTTAAAATGCAACACAACTTAGCATGATAACGACGATGTAAAGTGTATTTTTCTAAAATTTGGAAATGCATCGTTGGGTAGATTAAATGGCCTCGTAGAGAAAAGATGATACTTAAACTAGAAGAGGAGAAAAGAGAAGAGTAACAAGAATTTATTTTAAAACTGAAATCATTAACAAAAAAATTACTTTGGCAAGAAAATGAATATTAAATTGAAACAAAATTGAAACGATTAATTTTAAATCCAGACATGTGTGTCGCACGAACGGAACGGAACGGACGATCGAGTGAGTTGTTTAGCCACGAAAATTAATGACGAATGCTTCATTACCGCCCCCCTGATCTAGATTTTGCTTTAGACTTGGATTTTGACCATTCTGAGTGACCAGCATCTGCCCATCCCTTTATAAAACAATAGAATTCGACGTTATTTTTCGACAATAATATAGTTAGCACTTAGCACAAAATAGTGGTTAAAGGGTAATTAGTAGATAGTTTAATTTTGTGTAAATAATTTCGTACAATATTCTTAATCTTACCAAAACTGCAGCAAGAACAAGTGACATGATGATAACAGTGTAGAGTTGCATTTTCAAAATTAAACGTTTAGACAGCTAATTAAGAAAATTACAGAATATTTAAATTCTCTCTTTTATTGCAGTATTTTTTGTAGCAGCACAAAAAAATATTAGAGATGTAGAAGCTTAAGTCTGGGAAGAGTAAGTGAAGATGATTGTGAATTTTTTTCATTAATTTGCTTGTGAAAATGAAAATCCAATTAATCCACGCGTAATTGAGTAATTAGTACTACTAACGTCAACGATGTCAACTAGCCGATTACAATGACAATGGTTTTTAATGAATGAATTCATTCAAGCTTTTGTGTAGTTTGGTTGCGGTATATAGTGTTTTATATGATAAAAAATAAAACAATTGATATTGACGTATTTCCTGTTTTATTTTTAGCTTTATTAAAATGAGAGGTGACGCATGAGTTCGTATTTTTTTAACGTGAAGCGTGGGCCGAACCACACAGATAAGATGTCTTAGTATTTATTATAGGAACGTCTGGCACAAGTTCGGAAAATGGTATCTTGAGCAGCTAAAAGGCCCGTGAAAGACACGAGCATGCTTTGAAACTGAATCCTGGAGATGTCTCCTGCGTAATGGATTATATCGAATTGCCCAATCTCCAAGTGGGAGTTGCGGAGAGAAAAATGAAATTGTGAGGATTCTATGAGGTCGGAATTCGGTTGAAGGTAACGCAGTTGCAGCGGTTGAAGTTGCAAGCACAACTCGAATTGGTAATGAAAAAAAATGATTTAAATGAAGATAGCAAAGAAGGGAATTAATTACGTGTTGAGGTATTTATTTTACAATGTAATTTACATAAATATTTATTTCCAAATAGTAATCTTTATTGGTCAGTATCATTTTTTTTAAATTTCAACATATAATTAAGCCTCGTTTGACTTTTACGTGAGCAATCTCTGTAAGTTTATTTGTATATAATTTAGAAATCATCTTCATCCGAACTCACGACCACCTCATCCAAATCCATATCTTCGTCCTCATCATTGTCATCATCACCATTCGCCCCATTAGCATTTTGGTCCATTTCCGGGAGTATACGACCTGGCACTCTTAACTGACGAGGTTCTACTACATCATCCTTGTACTTTTCCAAAAAATCCCAGTTGAATACATCAAATAGGGAGTTATCTGACCAGGGAGGTGATGTGCCATCGAACGTCGAGTACCTCAAATTAAAACTGACAAGTGGTAATTGGTATCGTAATGCTGGGTCAATGCGTCGATCCAGTGGACTCAACATTTTCACCAGACTCGGATCGCCATTCATTCCAACTCCTACAATTTCTAAATTGAAACCTTGCAATTGCCTCAAACCGAGAAGACCTCTCATCATGGTTCTGCAAAACTGCCGTTCTGGCTCCTGATTCCCACTATTGGAAGCTATTGGAAGGCGGATGCCGAACAAAAAAATCCACTCCAAGGCAGTCAATCTTTTGAAAACGTTGGCATCCGCAATCGTTATCTGGCCATCCTCACCCTCACAAATGACTAGCCTCTTTAGGGACACTGGCAGTTTTTCCAAGTTTGTGAAGGTCATGCTAGTCCGACCCCACCATGGCATATGCAATACCTCAAGACAGTGGCAAACAGACAACATTTGCAAGTCAAGTGATCCTTCACCACCATCTGGATAGCCTTGAAGTTCAAGATATCGGAGAGAATGACCACAGGAGTTTGCCATGGAGGTGAAAGCATCTGAAGTCCATTTTAAAGGAAAAAAGGTAAAGTCAAAGTGGACATGTTCAAGCTGCGTTTGTTCCTGAAGACATTTCTGCAAGTAGGCAAATGTAGTCAGGACAGGTGGTTCTCTGGAATACAAATCACGCCAGACTCCTTCAAGACTCAGCATCAACTTCTGCAAATTATTTGGAAAAGAGTTGGAAAGATTCTCGTGTTGAAAAAGTTCAGTTGATAGTCCTCTTAAATGTGGAAGGTAAAGCTGGCGCAATGATGTGCGATGGTTATCCAAAAATTTGTGCAGAGAAGCTAATTTCCAGTTAAGCTTGTCGTAAGAACCCCGAATGTCGTAGGGTACACTAATTGAAAGATAAGCAACAGAGAGCACTGGCGACTTGACGTGGCTCAAGATGAAGCACATGTTGGCCATCATTAACAAATACGAATGCGTTTGTAATTTAGTAGTCTCCGTGTTGGAATAATAGTCATATCTGATAATCTCCAAAGTTTGCAGGCTTTTCAGCACGATATGTTGGGTTTCAGAAGGAGGGTCTTGTGTTTTGAAAGCTTTCAACAGCATTTCATCCGCAGAAAGTTCTGAAGTTGGGTCAAAGTTGATTATTGGATACTGATGACCCGTGAGGTTGTTGGAGTGAAGGGCTCTATCCCTCAGGACGAGATGTGCAAGGTTTGGAAACTGACACAGGTCGTGAATTTTCCACTTGGCAGGCATCTTCCCAGAAAGTTTCAGTTTCTGGAGCCAGTCTGGATGCTGAAATAGGTGATTGGCAGGTTCTGCCCCTATTTCCACGGTCCAGTTAAGTACCCGAGCACTTCCAACTTTCACCCGCTTGACAAA
>JAQFZG010002468.1:0-16526 GCA_034695465.1 Entomobrya nicoleti
TTTTGTACAAACTTATGTAGATTTGTATCGCTTCTCGGCGAGCACTGTCTCACTTCATCTTTTCTTATCGCATTATCCTTTTTAATCCCCTTCGTACCCAAAAAAAAATCCTGGCTCGTACGGTCCCAGGCGAGCAAAGACGTGCAATCGTTTTGAGCAGTAGGGCCAGCGTAGTTTGAAAAAAGCATGCACTCAAAAGGAAACTCCCGTTGAAGGAACTGACCAAAACGACTAGCGCTTTTGCAAGTATTTCATCAACTGTCCAAGTTGCTTGCAAATCTGTACTAATTTGTCCTTTACATTGCATGTATACTATCCAGTAGCCTCCCAAATGAACAGGTAAGCATAGATTTCTGATTAGGTCCGCCTGGTAAAACAAAGGTGCAACTACCGCTGAAATTTTCATGATTTGCAAAACAAGCTTAGTGAGTTTGCTACCACCAATGTTGCTAGTACCATTACGGTTCTGACCTGAATAAATAAACGGGCAGAAATAAGGTACTGTATTTTCTCAAATAGTAAATTTGTTGATTTTACCTTTCATGCGTTTCTCAAACATCAGCATTCCATTCAAATAAGAAACAATCATCACCCCCTTTGAATATAAAACCCAATGAATGTAAAGAAATATCAGTAAACCGGAGACGGTAAACATACTGTGGAGTTTAACAAAGACGTTAGTGCCCTTCCATGTCCACATTACTTGCAAAATAACTAGAACTGAAAATATTGCGCTTGCAAAAAACCTCCTTTTGTATATACGCTGCTTGTTTTGGGATATAAGTTGAAAACATTCTCGCTTGTGGTTCCATTCAAAATTTAAGCTTCCAAACCAGGCAGTCACTTTCATTTGCTCTATCAGAGCTACAAGAAGGTTTTCAGACAGGAGCATTTTAAAGCGATTGTAAAGGTTAGAGTCTACAACTGGAATTAGTACTTGACCTTAGCGCTTTATTTTGAAGATTGGAAAAGTTTTTTTTGGGGTAAAGCTTCTAAAAGCCGTTCAAAATATGTTTTATTACTTCATTAAAAATATAGTGCATACGACTTGAAACCTAGGAACTAGTGGACAATTATGCTACTATCAGAGCGATCTACGCTGTTATACGGCTTTATAGGTTTTAAATTAAAGGTTTAAGGGTGCTTCTTCCATAATGGCCATACCGTGGTCTGCTTATGAAATAAAAGACATGAATAGGTGTAATAACTAAAGAGTTCAGTAAAAAGGTTGATTGTATGTTCTGTTCGGATTTTTTACAAACGACTATTTCTATTAGTCTTTGGCTGCCTAAAGGAATAGAAATGGTATAATAAAAAGAGTGTTCTTCTTTTCAAATAGTTCGAGTTGCTCATCATCTTAGAATTTGACGCTTTTACATATTTTATTTTAAAGGGCTTTTTATTGCATTTATTGCTTAATTCGTTTAAGTGATGTTTTTACGTTGGTTTACAATAAAATTTCCAAACACAACTTGGTTGCTAATCAACTCTTACTAAATATTAACTAACTCCTTTAGTTATTATTTTCAACCAAAACTTTCGTCGATAGCATTGGTAGTTTGTAAGCTTTCCGAAAATATTTCTATATTGACCCTTAAAGCTAGTTTGTGCTTTTAGCATTAATATTAACGTAATCATATACGTCTAGGTCTTCGTATTTTAATATGTTTACTGGAACACCATGTAGTAAACAGGGACATAAAAACTATTTTACCGATTCACCATACGGTAAATATATTTTTTTTTAATTTGATGGAAGGACACTACAAAGTAGATTTGAAATCAGTATATCGTAAAACTTAGTTGACCACTCCCCTTTTTTATCGGGTAGGTTTTACGATTGTATTTATGACGACCTCCACTTAAGCCTGGCTTATGTTTAAACTTTTTTCAGTGGCCCGTTAAAAGCTGAAAGCAGGCAACACGAAAAACCTTTTAGTAATTATTAGAATCGAATATACTTTTCATATTTATATCTAAACGTAATCATTTATGTATTTTAGTCAAGAATAGAAAGTAAACAGAATCGGATATTTAGATAAGATAATATTTTTTATGGTAATCATAAAAACCATTTCATGGTTTTATCATAAAAAGCTCTGTGAAAAAAAATTCAGATGAAGAAATCATTTTAGATATATACGTAAATTTACATTGCCTCATGTTTCTTTGTTTGTGAGTTTTAGTTTATTTTTTGGCAATGATCTCGTTCCTTTGCTTATGCACAATAAGTGTAAAAATTTAGTATCTGAATTGTGCGATTTTCAACAGCATTTATTAGCGTCAGCTGTGAGAAAAGTCTGCTTTCAAATAAGGTTAAGCTTTCTAAACTAATGATACTTAAAACATTTCCGTGAGCTTTTCTAGCTGATCAGGTCAATGAACTGGTGCTTAATGAAGTCGCAAATCATTTCTCAATAAAACATTGCTTAATAATTATTTTTCTTGGGAATACTACCCCAAAAATGTATAACATTGTTTATTAGATTCGTATTTTTAACGTTTTTGCTGATTAGATGATAAATACATCCTTTTTGGGAAAAATATCATTTGCACACAGACCCTGAAAGTACCCATTCGATTCGGGTGACAAGTGTTCTAAATTGAACCAGTCTAACAAAAATTACTTAGGCAGTAAGCTTAGGTGACATTAAGCTGTAACTGCTTGTGAATATTTGATCGCAGTGTGAGCTTGAGTATGCCTTTATTCCATGGTAAATTGTGTCAGTATGTTTTCAAATGTTTTCCTTGACCTGAATTTCTTGTTACATATTTTTTTTGTTATTGAAATTCTTTAATCTTTGTTGAATGTTTTTTTACCAAAACAAACTTTGAGGCTGAACACGAACACAGGTGGCTTTGTTGTTGTTTGCTTCACTGATTTACTGAAAAGGAATCAACTTGCTCGCGCATGGGCTACTGTTCTTTTCGTGGGTGTTTCGGTGCACAAATAGTGCATACCTATAACCTGTCTAAATACATATAACTATTATTATGTAAACATTATTATGCTTGTCTTCCTTGATGCGTGAAGAAATACAAAATACAAAACTCACCTGATCAGATGAGTGCTTTTACTTTTTTTGGTCTATTGAACATATCACATCTTAAACATAAAGGCAATTATTGTGACAAAAATAGTTTTTAAATTCGTATTTATGTAAAATTGTGTAAAAACTACTTGTTTTAATGCTGAGGAAGTTACTACGCCATATGTGACATGTGAACCAATCAAGTTTTTATTTTGATAATCAAAATTAAGTTCAAGGTTTGGTACTCTTGCATAATTATATATTAGGTTCAAAAGTAATTAGTGGGGTCTTTTTAAATACACATATTTTGCCGGTTGGAGTATTCTGTTTACTCTGGAAAAATGTCCCGCAAAATTTACAACTGTACTTTGTGCAGCAAAACCTACAGTGCCAACAGCAGCTTATACAGACACCTAAATGTTCATTTGGGAATAAAAAATCACCATTGTATTTTCTGTGATAAGCTTTATGCCACCAAGGAACTTTTGACTGCCCATTACTACAAGCATATTAATGAGAAACCATATTTTTGCCCTTTATGCAAAAATTCTTACACACAAAACAAGCATATGAGAGATCACATGGTAGTTCATACTGGTACAAAGCCTATTCAGTGTAGCAGTTGTGATAAGTCTTTTACAAGTAAAAGTTTACTTCGAATGCATCAAGTGATTCACAATGGGCTAAAACCTCACAAGTGCAGTTACTGTGATAAATTATTTATTTCAAAAGTTGAGCTAAGAAGTCATATGAATACACATCTTGTGGAGACACCATATCAGCGCAATTTGTGCAATAAATTTCTGTCGTCAAGTACAGGACTAAGAAGTCATCTTCGAACTCATACGGGAGAAAAACCACATTGTTGTTCTATTTGTAACAGAAGCTTTTTGCTGAAGCACGACCTTGTACGACATGAAGAAACACATGATCCCAACAGGATTAAGAAATATGTGTGTAATATATGTCAAAGGAAATTTGCTGAAAAGAGAGACCTTAACACACATTCAAAAACTCACTCTGGGATCAAACCGTATACGTGCAATTACTGCGGAATCTCATTTGCAAAAAAGTCCCACTTGAAACGACACCAAGAAAATGTTCACCTCCAAATCAAAAAGTTCAAGTGTAACATTTGTGAAAAAGACTTTGCCTGGAAAACTGACCTCGCAAATCACATAAGAATCCATACCGGTGAACAGCCTTACGGATGTCAGCAATGCTCGAAATCGTTTCCGTCGTCTTCAAACCTCGCTGCTCATAGACGTAGAAAGCATTTATGAGATATATGGAAAAAAATAATAAATTTGGTAAATTAAAATTAATCATATGTCATGGTGCAATTGTTCACTAACTTATTAAGTTTGTATATGCATATGCTTATCAATATGTAATTTGAATGAATGTGTTGGAAGCGAATTTCTGTAGTTTGCTTGTTACTTGTTACTATATCATACGTATCATGACAACTTGTTAATATTTTACATACAATCAGTTGTGAAATGTGTTAAACATGGTTATGTGAAATAATCCTTGTGAATTTTGTAAATAACTTCTAAATTTATTGTACAATAAGTTACACTAGTTTAGTAAAGTTATTCAAATTGAAGTCTTCTAAATGCCATCTTTCGTCCATTTCTTTAACATACTCGTGTAAATTGTACAGCTGCGGTTCCATTCTTTCTTTGTAATCGAAATGACTGAGTGTGGGTATTTTTACCATTTCGTTATTAATCTGGACATAATTATTGTGTACTCATTTGCATAAAATAACATTGCATGTGAAAAATTATATGTTAAACTCAGACCTCACTTAATGTTTAAACAGATCATCAATCAATAATGATAGGCAATCGACTGGGGAAGTAATGATGACTGATAATAAACTCTGTAAAAAAAACGAAAATTAGAACGATAAAAGAAAACATCACGACCTTAAAATATTGCATTATGATTTAGTAGTAAAAGTCCATTACCACCATCAACTTTTCCTTTAATTTTGTTTACCAGTACACTACCATCATTTAATTTTTCGTTAAAATCTTTCTCGGTTTCTTCCCCCTCTCCTAGAAAATCACAAATACTTTCTTCGCGTTCCGCTAAATATTCAAGTAAGTCAAATTCATGTTTATAAACAAAATTTGGTAGTTTCGGTAACGTATTCAGCTGGAATTTCATTTCCGATATTCTTCCTCTGTCCATTAACATCCTTTTCAAGAGCTGACTGCTGTATTAGGTGTTCATAACAAATATACAACAAACTTTCATTAGAAGTCAAAATTAGCAAAAGCTTAAAATTATTCAGACGAGTTGATCGAAAGGATAAAACATATTTCTTTCATCACCCACCTCAAAGGTTATCCATCGGGATCATGAATAGTCACGAGGTTTTGTAAGCTTTATTTATGTTTTTTATTAAGTAGTCTGATATAAGAGATCATTTTGACTCCTTCTTCATATTGCAATTGCAACCTCGGTCTGTTGAAATATGTCAAAAGGGTCACATGATTAAAAATCTTGAAAGCTTTATTGCAGTCAAAAAGTCTACGTAGTTGTGTACATGCATGCATTAATTTTGAGAAATTTCCCAATAATCTAGGTTACATTACTTCAGTACTCCAGTTCTACTGGTTGATAATTATTGTGCGTTAGGGTGTTCAACTTGTACTCTAAGCCTCAACTCAAAACCTATAAACGCTACACAAAGCATGTTGAACATAGCACTACGCATAAACACAAGTGATAAGAAACAAAACAAAACAAGATCAAGATGTAAAATGAGTAACATGACAGTGAGAGGTTTGGATGATGCTCGAGCTTGCACTATTTCCTTGCATAACAGGCAAAGAGAATGCTGAAACGTGAAAGGATAGTGAGCTGCGCTAAAACTTTCCTTTTTGTTGCTTGAGCTCAAGATTCTGATGTGCAAGTGAAAGGAAGCTGCATATAAAACGTACACAAAGTAATACAATAGCTTTGCGTTTTTACTTTCGCATTAACATGTCATAAAATCATGATGATGATACATCATGAGAATGTACTTGAACAAAAATATGACAATGCAGATGACTAAGAAGGCAAGTTACGGTGTCACAAGATTAGGTTATCTTTTAATATATGTAACTTGGGTCAAATGCATGATTTCCATTGTTTTACCATAGTAAGAATGAAATATATACAACACGAATAAAGAATATCGAGAGAGTCTGCCTATCCTACTCAATCTGACAAGTCGTCGCTTCATTTATTGTTGCACTTATCATAGCATACACACATCCGGCTTTACGGAGACATGATAACTTGTAATCCTAACTCTTGAAAATCGTCAAGAATACCTTTTTAAATACTTAATTCGTAAAATATTACACTTTAAGACGATAATTTAATTTAGGTTATCTTACACGAAAAAAAAGTAGAAGACTTTGGTTCAACTTAAATTTGGGACATCATTTATTTAGCATGGATTTATTACCGATTGTAGTAATCATTATATAATATTAGGATCGAATATCACAGTTATGTTTTCGTCTTTAACTGTTAAATAAATAAAGTATGTAAACAGTAAGCAATAACCACACATAAAATACCGATATGTAGTTCCAATAATAACCAATACTTTCACTCCTAAATATAGGCTAAGGGATTTTTTAAATAAATTTTGTAGCAAATAAGTTATCAAAATATTTCATATTCATATAAAATGTAGCTTTTCTATTCTACTCCTTAAGCTGTTAAGTGCCGTTTTCGATTTTAAGTGTAATTAAATTACAGTAATAAAGATCACAGTACTCAGTCAGTCAGATGGTTTACATGATAATTGGTTCTTGGGTTTGAGATGATTTGACTTATATTTGCATATATTTTCCTCGTTATTAAAAAAAATTCTGTAATTTGAATTTTATAAGAATTGCAAAACACATTTCTCTAAAAAATGTTTAGATATTGACATGTTTTTATGTTGTATTTGTATGTTCCACTTTATTACAACTTTTGTTTTTATTTCTATAAATCACAACTATCATACAAACGTACACCGAAAATAACCAAGAAATTTGTTCCGCAAAATATTTTGCTGATGTGTGTACCAATGGTTAAAATTTATTAAAAAATTCCATTATAAATCCAGCTAATGTTAAAAAGCAACTTTACAATTATAAGGCCCAAAATTTAGTTACTCGGACATTATTATTATTGCTAAAATAAATATAGTATTGTCTATACGCAATATTAGTAGAAACTTGAAACAAACCACAAAATGCTTTCCAACTTAAAATAATAACTGAAATTTGAATTGTTCGTTACATTTATACCAGTAAAAATCTATTCCATACAGCTTTTAAAACTTTCACAAGAAATTGACCTTGAATGTTGTGTAGCATTCATTCACAAAGCACAAAATTGAGAAACACTTCAAAAGTGTATATTTTAAAGCTAGAACGACAATACGTAATTCATAAATACACGTAAAATTGCTACCTAAATATTCTTAATTTATTTTACATACAAACAGATTCGACCTTTGTTTTACTTTAAAATTTAATCTAAAAACCAGGTAAAACTGAATATTTAATCTAACTGGCGTTTACTTCAATCACAAAATATGTAGAGCGGAAAGTCTATAGATTTGTTCAAATATATTATAGTATTATATTATGTAAATGGCAATGGATATAGCATTCATGATATGATAAAACGGTTTAGTTACTTCATTATCAAATCACCAATTTTCGTAACGTCAAGCTTGTTACCACATTGAGGCACATTTGACTGTTTAAATCGACTAGGTAGTACATAGAATATATTTTCAGTTTCGAATATTGGTCAGGTGAATTTTTTTAAGCTTCTTTGTTTATACTTCGACATATAATAAACATGATATGCATGTTTTACATATACACTTATTATACAGCCACCTAATAATAATAACATTAGGTCGTTTGTTTTTGACATTTATGAAAAACACGCGGTGAAATTTTACTCACGATACAGAACTAAATTATTACATTAAGAATTAAAAAATACCACAACAGTTTTTAAAGCCTACGAATGTATTTTGTTGTACATTTAATTTTATGGAATAAAGTTCAATTAAAATTAAAGCCGAAAACATAATTGTAAAATATTGACAAGCAATTTAAAACATAGCTGATCAACATTTCATTACAAAATATTCAATAGAATTTAATCCACGAATTTTGATAAATATGTAGCCAAATAATCGTGTTGTGTGATGACTATAATTTGTATTTGAATGTGTACTGGAAAAAGTACAAAGCTCAGACTTTAGTCAATTAATAATATCATCAACAGACATTGGTTCACCGTCAACATCAGAAATAACAATGAGGGATTGGGACGATTCTGAAAAATAATAAGAAAGATTCTAAATCTTAATTTTGATTCAAATTTAAAGTTTTTTAAAAAATCATATGCACAACCGATTATCTTACTCACCCGCATCATCCTCCCCAGTGAAATTGTTAACTGCAGCAGGTAAAACGGATGAGTTTCCGTCTAAATAAACATAACATGAAAACTCATTTAGTCAGATTTAAATGGTTTGTTAAGTTCATCGTACATAAAAAATATTATGACTATCTTAAAAGGAACACAAAAAACCTTACTGTAGTTCCAGTAATAGGTGCTCGCTATGGCTTTACAGTAATCTCGTTCTTTGGTCAAATAGGCAATCATGGCTTCGCCTTCTACTACATAATTGCATAAATTAGCCACATAATCATCCATAAGTTCTCGATCGCGTTTGTGACGAAGCCTTTCCCGTTCCTTCTTTTCCTTTTTGAGATTGTCCTTTTCCACCTTGCTCAGTTTAACATTTTTCCGTTTGACCAGGCCATGTGTGATTTTGAGTTCACTTTCTAGTGACAGACTTGTCAGATTTGCGTCTGCTATAAATAGTAAGCAAAGTTTATTTTTATCAAACAGATTGAATCAGGCATTGGTTCCCATATTGTCGCCATATAATCTTTAAAACATTATACCGAATTAAAATCAAAACGATGATAAAATTTATAACAGCTAGTGTATCACTCACAAACGAATTTACGTTTATTGGTTGAAACCCCCGATTGATCACCATCACTCCTCCAAGGGGCTTTACCTTTCCAGTATGATATGTCAGTATAGAGATCGTCCACTTTTTCGTCAACCTCAACAGCGTAGTGCTGGAATAGGCATTTAATTTGTTTCCGTTTCTCCCGATAAATTTTATTACGATCTGGGTTTCGTCCCTTGTTATTTGTGACATCTGCCTGAACGCTTCCATCCTTGTCGGTTTGCGTTGGTTTATCACCACTTTCATCTATTACGAAACAAAGATAAATATATTAAAAATATATTTTTAACAAGATTGATATTACAACACGTGACGTAAAATGATTGTATATCGAATTGTAGTTTGATCATCATTACTTTTTGTTTCGTTTGTTATTTTTATCTGTAAGTAGAACAAGATCACTTACTTTTTAGACAATTTATTTAATTAAACTAACGTTATAATTTTACTGTTTTAAATATTAATATAAACATATTATCACTGAGTTTGTATGTGAGTATATTATTGTACAATATTTGAGCCCGTATTACATCTGGCAATTTCTAGCCTACCCACAAATGTTGGTAAAATAGGTTTACTTTGTCAACAAGTACATTTCAAAAGACATTTTACCGCCAAACTGTCAGGTATTTTTGTCAGATATCTCATGATAAATCATATTTCATTCGCATAGAACAAACAGATTTCTTTCATTAAGCACAATTTTGTTTGTGCATGTACATGGTTTAGTATCTAGGGTGAGGGACAGAAAAAAAATTTGGGTCGAGCCAAAACAGTACTTGTTGTGTAAGAATTTGCTCGAGAGAAGTAAACTGAGAATGTACTCTTACTCATTCAAGTTCAATACAGTGCAGCTGAGTCTTATTACCAGGCAGCATAACCAGTACAAAAAATGTACCCACAAATTTCTGACCATTAAATCGATTTAAACTATTTAAGTAGCTCAAGTTTATAAATCTTTAAACTTTTTAGTATAAGTCTAGTAATGAGTTTCTGACTTTCGTGTGTTTTCTACCTATATTTTGCCAAGGGTTTTTCTCATTAAATAAAGTTGAATCTACAATTTTTAATAAATTGTTATTTTGTTATTTTAAATTACTAGTTAATAAAAGTTTGGTTCGTTTTATGACTTGTGATTTATAAAAGTAAATTTTGGGGAAGATAAGTAAGTGAAAACGAATCGAACTAGTATTGTATGTCAAAAGAGGATAAATTTACTGACCGGGATTCGATTGTAGTAAAAAATGTACAAAATCAAAGTGGAGTTTTTGTATGATGGGCAGACTGAAACAAAATACTTGAAAATAGTAAAGTCAAAAAGCCACTAGTTGTATTTTCATTGTCAGGAGTTAGTATTTTATTCGCTTTTGTGATTTATCTCTGAAGATGAAAATAAAATTTAAGAAGGTAATAAGGGGTGAGGAGCCAAGATGGGTGTAGGGTGGGCCTGCTTAGAAAAGGGAAAGGTGTTACTAGCCAGAAAGTGATTAAACCATAAAAACAAACTGGATGGACCATGTAGGTATGTTTAAAATAAAATAATTTGTAACCAAAGCTATAATATCGAATTTTCCAAATCAGTATTAAAATTTTATGCATATACATTTGTTTTGAAAAAAAGTTTTTCAATGAATGCTTCCCAAATTGAAGAGTTTGACAATTGTCAGTTATCTAATGTCAAATTTGAGTTTGATCATTACTTTATTCGCATGCATGTTGTTATTCAGCTGTGTCACAGTCAGTACTGTAACGTTCGGCAATTTTATATTACTCAAAAAATTATAATTGGAAATCTGTTGATGAGTTGGGAACTTAAAAAAAAATTCCAGCTGGAACTTAAATTTTATGGAATTTAAAATTATAAAATAAATCAACCTTACAATAAAATCAAGTTTTCAAAGCCAATTTAAATAATTCATGCCTATAAACTACCATTAGTATTCACTACTACTACTTATTAATTAGTACCTGTTAAACAAACTACAAAAAAATGTTAAAACTTTTATACCACCATCGCATATCAAATCAATTTACAATTATTTTATGTCAAATTTAGTAAAATACAAAAATTCCTAACTACTAGCACTTAAATATTTACAAATTTATTTTAACAAATTGAGTAAGAAATATTATAAAATCATTTGAAATATATTCTTTTAAAATCAATCCTTCATGCTAGTAGTTTGGGACAAATATTTGTATTTATTCATATCCATATCAATTATACTAGACTTACCAAAACAAACTCACTACACGTTAAATTATTTTTGTACTTTATGGTATAAAACAAGATGATAAAAAATAGGTCATTGACAATTAGGGTTAGTAAGAGAAATTTTTGATACAAGCTCGAGCCGGATCATTTTCAATGTATTAATACCACACAGAGAGTGCTCAATCTTGCTGGGTGATAATACTCCACAAATGCCTTCCTTCTTTGCTACGTGCTTGCTCATCTTGTCATTTGTTGTGTTACACATTATGGAAACGAAATGAGAAGATTTTTGAGGGGCACAAAATTCCAACTACATTTCTCGAAACGTGATCCTCCGTCACTATAACCTTGTATAGTAAATAATACATGTTAATGAAGTGATCAGTGAACAAAAGTATGATTCAAGATATCCAAGAGTTCATTAGTGTATGCTAGTATTTAGATTTGAACAAGCGTAATATCAGCATATCTTCACGTAAATCTATTTAAATCTAATAGTTAACCGTAGGGACTTCATTAAAATACTCATAACGCAAATATTACTATGGATATAGAATTTAGTAGTTTTTAGGCTATAGCCCAATAAATTTTAACCGAGACTTTGTTAATAATATGCTATCGCAAAATTGCTAAAAATCGCACAATTTTATTAACTTTCTCCGGGTGAAGTAAATCTTATTTACCAAAAATATTTCATTACACAACCAATACTATCTTTTGATGTTCATCTTGTAATCTATTGCCCTGTTCTATTTACATTTTGAACAAGGTTTTATAAAATTGTGTAGAATAAAAACTGCGACAAAGATAACCGTGAATTTTTTTTGGAATGATTAGGGCTCTTCAAAATTCTGTACCCATAAATTTATAATTAGCTGTGCCGAAGTAGGTCAGAAGGGAGAATGAATGAACTTTTTCACACTAATGCAAAGCACTGTAAAGAAAATGTCAACTTGCGAAATCAGCTAGTGCTGGTAAAGATATAGATTTCGGTTATTTGATTACGAATATGTTTCCAAAAGAACAGAATAAGGAAATTGAATTTAAAGAAAACGAGTTAAAGGAACGCTTTGGAATGGGTGACCTACAGGTGTTCAGACTTTTTATAAATCGTAACTTCTATTCGTTCTTCGGAAATACAAATGAACCCATTTTTGATTTTTTGTAATTATGTCAGCATTCAACAAACACAAATCTATATTTTTACAGCTCCAGCTGATTCATTAAGTTGACCATTTCCTTATGAGTGGAAATAAATTAATAAAGACTACAGTTAATTAGCACAGCTAAAGGGCTTTGCATCAATTTGTATAATTTCTTCCACCATCACAAAGTGTAGAACATGACATTGAGCAAGGTTTGAAATCGAGTTTGAAAAAGGTTCATTCGTTATCACTTATCATCAATTATCTTTAGTTATTATCACAACCAAACCTTAATTTATCAGCAACAAATTTGCACAAACGTTTGTCATCCCAAATTGTTTCCACTTTTTTTCTCACTTAGTTGTTATCAACATTGTATTGTTCTTCTACACAATTCCATATACTTTTGCCCAAAAGCACCTCAACCAGGTCATTAGATTTACTCGACGAACACAAATGGTTAGTACAACACCAGAGCATATACATTAAGTTGTAAACACAGTTAACAGATATTCTAAGATCTTAGTTTCTTAACTATCCGGTAATCCACTACCACCATAAAAATAATCCATCACTGATGATTCGTTTTGACCGCTACACCAAACCAATAAAAGTAATGGTTAATAATTTTGTCCATAAACTGACAGGTTAGCCCACGTTATCAAAAGTTAATTATTACCAAACTCAATTAAAGTGTGTAAATTTCTACAAATCTTATAAGCTTTTTTACCACAAAACAAACAGCTAAATATAATCAAACTTACCCATTATTCGGTTCGTTAGTTTTGCTTCTTTTTAGTGGGTGCAGTGCAAGTTATTAGCACATTAATTGTGGAAATTAGAAGTGAATTAAAAAAATATTAAACAATTAGGAGCAGGTGGTTACTGCGTAATGAGAATGAGACAGTGCAAAAAAATGAATGAGAGCCGCAGCTGAGAAAGTACATCTCTTTACTTCTGGAGATGTAATATCATATGGGTACACTCTGTGGTATACCAATAAATGTACATTGACTCACACGCACTAATATGCACGCAATATCACGTCACGCATAAACAAAAGCAAGTAGACTAGATGGAGATGTAGAGAATATTTAGGGCAGTTTGCTATGACTCATGACATCAGCAGAAAAGCTGAGTTTCGCCCGAGCTATAAAAGACATTTTTCTTTCTATGCATAAAATCCACAGAGAATGCTGAAACATGAAAGGATATGGAGACACATCAAAATCGTCCTTTCTTTTATTTGATCTTCTTCTGTTACTGATGGTTGCATTTGACAAAACTGATAAACAGACGATTTCTTAGGAGTACACCGTCCTTTTTCATTTTCTCAAAAAGCGATCCTCCTCCACTTCACCGTAATAAAAGTTTCACTGTGTGCTTTACCGATTAGATGGATCGCAGATAAATATGTGTGCTTTAAAATGACAAAATAATCAAAAGGTATGTAAACAAATTTCAAAGGGCACCTCAACAGGCGCTGAAAAAAAATTCTTTAGACCTGGCACCTTTTATTGCGTTTATTGTCATATTAAATTTTATACAAACAAGATAAAGTAGGCATCTGAAAACTCATAAATAAATTTGAAATTTTTTAAAATGTAGGTTATGGGACGAAATTTTTATGTAATAAATTGGGAGAAAGTTTTCTATCAATTAAGTACAAATATTGCAATAGCAGGGAATAATATTACTTAAGAAATAAATGTTACGTGTCGACTAGGTTAAAAGCTTGATCCAGTTTCGAGCAACTTAAAATAAATTACGAAATTTCAATTGACATTTTAATTTAAACTTCTCTGTGACATTTTTTACCAGATAGCTCAGGTACTGCTTACATCAAAAAGTGAATAAAAGAAAAACAAGATAGACATCTCTCAAACGTAGTCAAGCGTTGAGACCGATAGTGTAATTGCTCTAATGGGAAGGAAATATAAAGTCCAGATATTGTTTAATGCTGAATTTTAAATGTAGTTTTTTCTTGGTTTAATTGCAGGTGGAGCACATACACAAAAAGGAAGACTTAAAGTTTATGGACTAAACTCAACTGGAAAAATACTAGCCTTTTAAGGAAATGTCTATTAAGTCAATCAATGAAATATCCTCCGATAATAAGGTTAACAATAAGACTGATATCTCCTCATCCAGTTCGTCATAGATGCACTATCTAAATAAATGAATTACTTTAATTAAACTTATTTTTTATACAACAAAAGTGGTCGTTATTAAAATTTGAAAAGTTAATTATTAAAATAAAATTTTGCATTTGGGACTTTTTTGTGTTTACAAAACAGAGATAAAAAATTGCACAGCAGCAGGTTTGACTACATCAACGAAAAAGCTGCGTATTACATATATTTTTAGGACATTTCAAATACTGAAAATCATGACATATTGACATATATTCTAGATCAATCAGTTGCGCATAAATAAACTAATAATAAATTAAATACTACGATTATACCTGTAGTGCTCGCAGATCGAGTAAAAGTGATATATATTTTATGAACATCAAGATCCCTGATGGTCTTACCATTTAAAATCTTAATACTGTATCCAGATCAAAATACTAGTGTAGTAAAACAAACGTTTCCTTTTTTATCGGAACCTCGCATTAATTACGAATTGAATTTTATGACAAATTTATTTTCAAGAAAGCCCACTTAGCAATTTGCTCGTCACGAGATATTTCCATTCCGCCCGACCACCAGTGCGATCCCATTCCCGAATGAAGTACGCTAAACGATACAATTTTGCAGACTTCATCCGGTCCTCGAAATAACAAAACTATCAAATTCTGGTAACGATATACTCAAGTATATAGTCTCGGCTCAAAGCCGACGAGTAAGCCGTTCCAGTCGTGTGTCATTTCTCGGACCCTCTGTTTTGAAAATGAGATTCAAATTGAATTAATAACTTTCAGCAATAAATATTATTAACATATACCTATATTGAGTTTACCATTCAATTTAGTAATTTACAGCTTAACTACTGTATCTGCTGAAACGCATTAACAACTTGATAAAATCCGGACATGGCCTTTCACCAATACCACAGTCGCTTGCCAACGGTCCAAACAGCTTAAAAATCGGGGCTGAGCTGCTTCATTGTATGGTGTACACGTTTCCGAAGAAATGGCATTGCACAGTTAATCTTGAAGACTATAATAGACCAATAGTTTTGTGTAACCCTGCACCACAATTTTATCGGGTCAATTTTCCAGCCTGTTGGTTCCAAATTTAAATTCAGCTCACCCATTCCTTTCAAACAGAATAAAGCAATTACAACACATTTGTAAATTACTTAACATTACAGTCATCAGATTGAACAATCTTTACAACTTATTTAATTACCTTATTTGGATTACAAAACAAATCCCAGCTGATTTTTTAACTGGTCTGGGTTTTGGTCAGAGTCTGTTCATTTTGTGGATGCATAAAACCTCTAAAATAAGTAAGCAGTTACACAATAAAGCAATAATTGAACTAATTTATTTTAAAAGTACCAAATTTAATATTTAGCCAGTTAACAATTTCTTTTACACTTTACCGGTTTTGTTGACGAAATTTTTAAGAATACAAGTAAAAACATAGTAGAGTAGTCTGCTGAGCTACTGAAGAGAAAAATGAAAGAAATTTTTGAATGAAATTATAACCGCACTTTTAGTTCTTGTTGATAGGATAACATGAGATTTTGAATATGCGTTCCTGTATTCATGTTCACTACATCGCAACATAATTAATTACTCCTGAAATGTTGACATTTAAAGCCTATGAATCATATCACCGTTGAAATCATCACAAATCAAATAATTTAAAGTAATTCTTTATAAAATTTAAGTTTTTTTTTAAATATTCAGGCAAACTTAAAGTACTTATTATGAAGACAATAATAAATACATATGTTTTCACTTGAAGTATCAAACCATGTAAGAAAACATCTGTTGTAATATATGGATACATAAATTCTGTCCATCTGCATATCATAACACTTATACATTTCATTACGTTGTTCATTCTGTCCAGCTATAGCTTCACGCCACTTATAGAAAACTTATG
>JAQFZG010002469.1:0-16521 GCA_034695465.1 Entomobrya nicoleti
ATTTCTTGGTTCCTTTTTTGTTAAAATAATAAATTCTGTTTAAATCCTGTCATCAGTCTGGTCCAATAATAAATACATAAATGTTTTGTTGCCGTTGAAATCTATTCACTACAAAAGTCAAACATGATTTTTCGTTCCATAAATTTTGAGATGGTGTCGATTTTCAGTTGAAACTCTGAAGACTGACTAGTGTTCGAAAACTTGAACATTCACAATATTTACAGAAAGATATTTCTACAATGCTCTGGTATTTTCCAGGCTGTAACAATAATGGCTCAAAGAAGTCTTGTTCATTAATCTTGTATATTTAATGGTTACATGTTCACATGACGATGATGGTAAAACGGTTTCGCCCGATTTGTTAAAATGCTGAGAAATGATCTAAGAACACTTTTCCATGAACTTTAATTTTTGCTTTGCTTCTCGTTTCAAGAAGAATAAGAACATGAAATGTAAAAAGCTACACTTTGGACCATTTCACTCGAATTTTATGCTCATCAATGCCACCATTCATATTACTCGTAGAGTGGCTAGATATGTAGGTATAGTACTTCATCAAATCCTTTAGGAGTATGAACTTTGAAGCTTAAAAACTTAAAGGTCAAAGATTACCTTTCCCATATATTGCTCATTCTTTTCTAAATCTTGCCACAAAAGGAGTCAGGGACACATGTCATGTCAGGCAAATGCGAGTAATATTGTCTAATGGAACCCTTTGTTTCACATGTCAGTTTTTTTTTGCCAGTGACCTTAACAGTTCGAAACTAGAATTTAGCACTTTCTGGAATGCGCCATATTTTAAGCTATCACTTCAGTAAAAAAAATCGGCACGTTTTTTTGGTGTCGTGAATGTGGATATTGGACTTTACTGACGGGTGGGATAACAAGTTACCAAGGAATAACATTTTGAACGTTACCAAGTGTTAAAATATAAATGAATAAAACAGCCAAGCACCGACGCCAACAAAATCGTAAAATTTAGTTTGTGCGTGAACACTTGGCTTTTATGTTAGCTTTTTTGTAAAATCTTTAAAAACTTTCATAATTAACGCATACTGTTGAAACGTATACGTGTACTACCTTTTTCGTCTGCCCTTTTCGTTTGTCAAAATGGGAAATATTTTAATAGTTTGACAATGTGCAATGTACCAAAATTGCATGTAGACAAAACCACTTTCAAACAGAAGAAAATGAGAAATTTTTAGCTTAATTAGTCGAACTGATCTGATGCAAAAATAATCTGACTATGCTTACACAACACATAAGAAATTTTAATTAACCAAATTGTGAATTACATAATCGTAAAATTATACAGAATCTGGAGAATTCCCAAATTTCTATATCCTTTTACCAGGATTATTCCTTGTTTAGTTACAAAAGTTAGTTACTTCTTGTAAGTTGAGTTAACCGCAAAATACATATATGTACAGCTCTTTCCTCTTCTGCAGTTTAACGAAACTTCCCTGACTTTTGCATACATGCATGTGTTGGTGTATGAATAGAATACACGTGCATGTATGCACAAGTCAGGGAAGTTTCGTTATAAGCCGGAAAGGGGATTGACTATATGTATGTATATATACTTATATGCAATATGGAATCCCACCACCATTTGCTACTCATTCTTATATGATACATATTTATTCCGGATGTCACAATAAAAACCAAAAACCTTTTAAAAGCTATTTTCTCTCATTAAAGTTTGTTACACAAGACTACGAAGTGAGAGTTGGGCTCCGTCCATATCGCACATAAATGATAATGATGATAAGAACCTCTAAAGATTATTATGTTGAGTGAAGCTATGAAGGTGTCATAGTGTTTACGATTTTTACCATATTCAACACCACAAGGTATCATCGTCATCGCTATATACTTTCTGAATGCATGAATAGAAAAAAGTGAATAGAAGTGTATATGGGGTAAAACGTAGATAATTGAACTGTCAAGACTTTAAGAACCGTTCTCAGCAATAAAATGCTAAACGAGAGATGCTAAAATATTACCCCTCTAAAATGTGTTATGTATGAGTGAGTTGCGATGCGAGTGAGATTTTCTATTTAGAGAGGAATAGATGTGATTACTTTCATCTACCACTACTGTGTGTATTGTGTATAGTAATTCACTATGGCAATTGAGAAGAAAATAATGCCTTGCACCTTTTCAAAGACACATGAGATTTTACACATCATCAGATGGGAAACGGATGGGAACGAACTAAAAATTGACTGTGTAGCTTGAAGCTACCTGCTTATCTCGCTCTTCCCCAATTTTGTCACCACCACAAAACTATTATTACTATCCATCCCTCTTCTATTACTTGTTGTTGTACTGAAGAAAATGTCCCTGTTGTTGTAACGTTGTTGTAAGCAACCTGAAATCATCTTGAGTATCGTTGAATCCTGAAAAAAACCAAGATATTCCCCCTTTTGTTCAAATAGAGTTGCTTTGAATTTTTTAAGTTGTTCACACACAAAAACTGAAAGGGTCCCACTGTATTTTGTCTGAGGATAACAGAGAGAGAGAGAGAGAGAGAGAGAGAGAGAGAGAGAGAATCTTTATAAAAAGTTATAACAATACAACTGTCAACTCATGATAACCCACAAAATGCATTATTTAATAGAGGTACACACATAAATGCGACATTTTACAAACATAGAGATTTGAGCTTCAAAACATGAGCTTTATCTTAAATATTTTGATATCGGATGTGGGCCATTAATGAAAAGAAATGTAAGGGGAATTCAATTTCAACTTATTTTCGACAACCAGATGCAATATTAATGTTTTGATAATGGGAAGTAAGCTAGCCTCTATACTATGATGTTTGTCATCTTTTTTTTGACAGAAGAAAATGTCAAAATATTACCAACCCCTCGCCATTCCCTTTTATGTTGTTGTATTTACTTTTGTGCAAATGGATGAAATTTAAATTTAAGATTTTTTTTAAAAAGAGTCAGGTTGATCAAGATTCAAGATATGCTTGATGAATATAAGTGCATACATATTAAGAACAGCCACAACTTTGTACATTTAATATTACAAATAGTTCGATATCGTAACATAGTTTTTGTAATCAAATCATTCTTCAGAGTAAATGCAATAAAATTTGATTTTTTCAAATGAAAATCAGAGCATTTTTACACGACAAGCGTTTTGTTGATTGATCTAGAATATTTTTAATATATTCGTTATTTTATGACGTGGCTACATGTAGAAAAGCGAATAATGAAATGGACATTTAAGCATATCCATTATCTAATCTGAAGATTACATTTCTTTAAATGGACAATAATACCTCCGCTCAATCTTGTCGATTAGTTTGATCCGAGCATTCAGTAAGAAAGTGTATAACTCGCAATCACTTTTAAAGTAAAAGCTTTTTACAAAGCGGAATCTTTCTGTCGGTTGACATGAAAGAAGGTTTGGAAGATTAAGATATGGACTTGAAATCAGTCGGCATAGTATTGACACGTCAAAAAAGATCATTTTGGAGTTTTGTGATCATATCACCCATTCAACCAACATACTTCTTTGTGCAAATTATATCTACAAGGATATTATACAATAAAAGGAATACTATCCTATACAGATAAGTTCGATTGTAGATATGACAATATGACAAGCATTAAATAATTTGCTGGAACTCTTTCTTTGTTTAGTTCATCTGTAAAGTTCCATGTCAAACGAACATTGAACGTAAAAGCGTACTGTTTTCATGCGATGCTTTCATTATGCAATGTCTTTTTGGATTCAATTAATTGAAATTCTGGGATGGTAAACCACAATCTTTTTTTTTGATTCCTCTGCGACACGGTATAATACGATCAGCACTTTTTTTGTATGTATTAAAAGTATTTTCAAGTAAAGTTTATCAAACCGCAGCATTTTTAATATTGTAAAATTTAAAGTCATGGTTGTCAATAATTTGTCAAGTGTGATTTTCCTTTTTTAATGGGTCTAATCCTTCTTTTTTGTATAAATCCTATATTCTAGTTGTGTACCGTATTGCGTAATGTATGCTTTTAAAAATAAACCCGCTGTAATAGCGACCATAACGACGTAGCTGAAACAATGCGACTTATAACAACGCTAGCGATAGTCATTGTTGTTGCTAATGAAAAGCGCTTTCGAATGATATGTCACATGACATATGTTTGAAGTTGCGAACTCTGACCCCGATTTGTGACCCCATGAGGTCTTTGACCCATACTGACCCATGATTCGTGATCTACGCGACGAGAGCTTTCGATTGCGCTGTTTAGATGTACACTTTGATCTAGCTGAAAATCTTCGATTTTGACCTTTGACCTTGGGGATTGACCTAGGGGGCTGAAAATCAATAGGGTTCTTGCCCTTGACCATAGTGACCTACATACCAAATTTGAACGAAAACCGTCAACGCGTTCTTGAGTTATCGTGCTCACAGACAGACGGACGGACGGACGGACGGACAAACACGCTAAAGTCAATACTTGCTGACGCTTCGCTTTCAGCTACGTAATAATTATTCTAAGCAAAGGTTTAACTAAATTTTTAGTAGAACCATTAATTTTTTTTTCACTAAAATTGTACTATGAGTCATGCGACCTTTGTTGCTTACTCGGCAAATCCATATGAACTTTTCAGAACAAATATATGAAAGGAATAATTATTTTTTAACTTTGTGTTTTTTGAGCATACACCTCCACACAAAATGAGAAGTGTGTAACTAGTGATTGAAAAGGGGTGACAGTTGACGCCTGTGTATCTAAACTTATTATTCCACCCAGGAAATACAAGAGTACACATTTAGCTTGAACAATCAGTTTTATACACATAGATCAGTTTATTTTGTCAATTTTAACTTTAAACGATTATGGAAAGTAATGTGATATAAACAGACAATAACATTGACTATTATCGGTTATTATGCAAACGCAAAATTTCTTATCTAGAACGAATTTTGATGTCATTCGTGTAATTGTCAATAGCAGCCTAACCTAAAAAAGGATGAAATCATCCCATCCCGCACTGTCTGATGATGCAAGTTTACGTACACATAGAACATAAAGACACCCTCGCTCGTTTACCTTGGCTTCGCTTACTCAATGTTTCCATAATAATAAATTATTATTGCCTTCCATTTGCTCATCTCCTCCAACTTTTCAATTTCACATTAGGAATAGGAAGGCTGCTGCTGCTACTACTAGGACGACGTCAGTAAAACCCCGCTGCCCTGCGTGTCTGTCAAAAGCTGACAAATGAAAAGAAAGCAAATGAGTGTGAATGAAAGGGTTACCAAGTTAATCCTGTAATTGAGTCTTTTAATTCATGCATAATATTTATTATTAACAGAGAAATGATTTCGTACAGACAGACATCTTTCCCCTTGAATTTAGATAAACGAATCGTACAGACACACATAAATACATATGCATTTGAATAAATATGATATATGACAATGAGTTTTAAGCAAGCACATAAAAAGACATCTTGTTATCCGAAAAGTACACGCAGTCCAGCCGTCACTGATGTAATTATCGGTTTCTGATGTGATGTGTATTCAGAATGTCTCTTTTCTCTCCCGTATCTCAGCCAGTTGACTGGGGCTGAACGATATGAGTCGGGTTTTAGTGTTTGGGATTGAATTGAAATGCCAAACGGGCAAGAGAAAAAAGAGAACAAATCAAGTAGGGAGAATAAATATGCGCAGAGATAATGTAATAATATAGAGCATGCATGTATACATATATATTACAACCATTTTCTCGTGAATTACGCAGTAAATATACATAATATGTTTAAAGAAGAGAGAAATGATGTGTTAGTTGACAAGGCTATATGAGTTTACTAGTGGTGCAGAGTGATGCGTGCACGCAATACGGGTGGTAGAAAGGTGATGGTAGCAGTGCAGTGCAAACGCAAGTTTACGACTTCTGCGGAGAATAATATGTTTGATGAAGGTAATGATGATGAAGGCGGTTGATTGTATGTAGCGTTGTTTGTGGTGGTGAAACTGAAGTTGAATGTCTTCTTGGACGTTATTTGGGAAAAGTGTATTATTTAGATTGAAATGGAAATAAATGGAATGCAGGAGTTGTAATAATAATAATAATCTTGTGCAGAGAAGAGAAAATGCTTTTTCGTGAAGATCCGCTGCTACTTGCAATGATACAAATACATACAGTTATACTATATACAGTATGTTTGTACATGGTGGGGAGCAACAGGGTGGCTTTTTATTTAAACGAACGAATGAATAATGTAAGCAGTAAACATAATATGTACAAATGTGAGTGAGTGGATGAAAAAAAAGGTTCTTTCAGATATTTTTCCTGTAGATATTGCATGAAAGCATCATGCGTGCAGTTAAGAAAATGCAGTTTACTCAGTTTACTGCAACTAATGCTCTTCTTCGTTATTGCTTGCATGATGCTATCATTTTAGTAGTGGTAGTTGTGGGAATATAAAGTTTCATGGAAAAATGTTGAAAGATGACGATCACCATCATCAACAACAACAACACAAAGAGGGGTTGCTTCTATTTCTGTTGGTTAGTGTGATGTGATGGATTTGTAGGAACTCTATTGAATTTCACTTTTTTCACGTGTGTACTTATATTGTCACGGAAGCTATTTTCTGCTTGACAAGTAATGTAGTCAAATGTGACCCCTGCACTTTGCTCTTTTTCATTGCCAACTGATTGAGTGAGTGCTGCTACGCACTATATATTTATCCTACTTACTTGTCTCCAATGAAATGAAAATGAGTTTATGCCATAGCAATCTCCCCAACGCAGCAAGTAACAACAATAGCTTCCTAATGAAGATCGAATCTTCTGTACATCTCCTTCTTGCTCCCAAAACAGTTAACTGTTAGCTCTTCTACTTACCAAGTTATATGGCTCAATAAACATGACGCTGCTGGAAGAAGAAGAATGCTTTTTAGCATCACATTATTAACGACTTATTTGTAAATAGAAGAGCAGAAAAGAAAGTCCAACTACTGACGATGATGAAGATATTACAATTATACAGCTAACTAGCCTTTGGAGAATTCAAGAATAAGTTGGTTTTATAGGATCTTATCTGTGTCCAACCAATATAGCCACCACTGCTACAATAGCTGCAATCATTAAGCCTATTTTCTTTTAAAAACATTTTATTACAGTAGTTCAAAGCATGGAAATAATATTGAAAACTTCTTGAAATTTTAAACATTTACTTTTACAACACTGTCAATATTATACGCAAATATAAGTGGTAGAAGTAGTAGTAGCATGGAGAGAAACATATTGGATAAAAGTTTAATATATTGGGAAGAACTATGGTACTTTTCTTAGCTCACAAACAAGCATTCGTACGTACACGCACATAAAGTTCATGATGGCAATGCATGTTAGTATTTTTGCGTCTGGTTGAACTCCTGAAAATTTTGTCTGCTTCCTTTAGAAAGGAGAGGAGACCTTTGATCTAGTCCGCTCTTAAAGTTTGAACCAGAGCACACTTGCCATGAGTCACAGAGAAAGAAGCGGAAGCTCATAAATTATTGTAGAAAATATGTACGTTTATGCTGATAACATTAAATTGTACGTACATAGGTACGCACACACACATACAAATAGTTGCATATCAACAAGATCCATTACCAAATGATATAGCCTCATCATCATCGCCATTACATATGATTAAGGTTAGCAAGTGCATCCATGCGTGTCTAACAGTAGGCATATAATAGCAAAGAGGAGGAGTAAAGATGCAAACATTGTTGCTCTTTGGGATAATAACTTCTTTCCTTGCATCTCTCTTTCTCTCTATCTCTGTTGCTTTTCCTTGTTCAACAGCCACAATTCCGCATACAAACTATGCATAGAAAATGGTGAAAAGAGAGAAGTGGATACATTTTTCTTTTCCTTAGAAGGATCTTCATCATAACTGCTACTTCTGCTGCTTCTAGTGACTTGAGTATGAAATTGTATTACAATTTCCATATGAAATACAGAATCCATACTATTATTGTGTAGCACAATTCTGCATAATATAAGCTATTGTCATGCAATTTCCTGCAGTGAATGAATCGAGGGAGCTATTCCAATGAATCCTGCGGGACACACCTTTGAAACGGTATAATATACAGATGCATTAACAAACGAAGACACTCGTGCCGGTTGTTGTGCTCTGATGTGGTAGTAAGTCGGCAGTAGTACCAGAAATATAAATATTCTGCATTCTCTTCGTCTTCCTCCTGTTCTACATCTCAGGCAAAAGTCAGGAAAAGAGGAAAGCTTTCTCTACTTGTAGTTGCATGAAACAGCTCTACTTTTAATCCACCTTCTCATCTCTCTTTTTCTCTCTCTGTCATGATATATCCAATTTTTCGAATGAATTGAATGAGTAAAGTGCGCCGAGCAAAATATATGCGTTTTTTCCCTCTTTTCTCAAAGGAGCTGGAAAACGTGAATATATACCAGTGCATTTTAAGATGAAAAAATTATATTATTCAACTTAAACCTTCAGAGAGAGGAAAACAGGAACGTTGCAAAGTTTCAGTCTACGTCTCAAGTCTCTATGCGTAAGTACTTAAATAAAAAAACGTAATACTCCAAGTTGTATTAAAAAATGTACTGCATTTGATTTCTCTTTTTCTTCTTCGTTAAGAAAAAAATACAATACTTTGACACAGCGTGTCTTTGTCTTGTAACGTTGTTCATATCCTAAATTTTTCTTGTCAAGTTTTCTGTTGTTTTGGTTCTTGTATTTATGTTCTTTTGCATTGTACTACAGTACATGTTTCTGTTGGGACGACGTCGTAAATACAAAAAGGAGAGAATTCACTTGAAGGAGTAAAAGAAAAGTTCATATTATTTTACAGTATATGAAATGACAAGTAATGAAGATGGGATGATGTGAAACAAGAAAAAACATTACCCTCAAGTCTGGGAATGAAGGATGAAGATTTGTATTTGAGCTGCTGGAGAAAACAAGCTTGCATTATTTTTATTACATTACTACTAGAAAACAGTTTTCAAATGTAACCACCACCACCATGTTATACAGATATGTATGAGGCTCTGTAGTTCAGTACATCCCCTTCTTCCATTATTGAAACCGCCACCAACGACGACCTTCCCAGAAAACATCAGAGAGAGGTATAATAGTAACAGTAAAAATTGTAGCAGTAAAGTAGTAATAGACGACTGATGTTTTTCATGCTGACTTATTTTTTTGGACAAGTATGTACATACAACATAGTTTTTTGAAAACCGAAACTATAATGTAGTCAGAGACCTTAGTCGTTTGTCTATTTTATGTTTGTAATGTAATGGTAAAGTTACCAACTGACTCTTGTTGTCCCTTGAGACGTTAAACGGAGAGGGATGGATGTTAAAGCTATACTCACACACATGATACGTTTTTTTATAGATAAATATATTAGATCACAGAACGTTCCTTCTCTACTCGTCTTCCCATCAATTTCATCAGTGTCGTTTTCCTATTTCATATTATTAACAGACAAGAAAAAAACGGAGAAAATGTTTAAGAGTTTTTTTTGGTGATTGTGTCGTGATGGTGGTGGCATAAGTGATGTTATTTAGGACGTGTATGTATCAATGTGTATAAATAATATGTAGTATTCCTAACGCATATGCAAGAGTTGTAATATAATAATATGCAGTATATGCATGTATCACTATCAAACGGAGTAAAAAAGATTGCTGAAAATATCTTCACGGAATTGTCTGTGTATGCCCGAGATACACGTGTAGTGTAACATGTGTACAAGCGGAGTGTCGTGGAGAAGGACCATTTTCATAAGCTTGTTTTTTGGGTGGTTTAGTGGGAAAAGGGAAAGTGGTGGTGAGTAATGCTATGCTGCTGGTTGGTTGGTAGAGTATAATAAGCATATAATACGTTTGCTTTCAACTTGTTATCCTTCCTCTTTTTTTCCAACGCTTTCCCCATATAATATTCAATCTTCCTGGGATGCTGCTATGCTACCGGGATGCTGATCAAAGGAAAAAACCAAAGTAAAGGAAGGAAAAGGAAGAGTGCAGGCGGAAAATCTTCTAGGATATTAAGGATACCCTGACAAAATCCCAGTAATCCCATGTAAATACCCTTTATTCGTGTATTTACTGCTTTGAAAATAATTTACTACGTACATAAGTTAAAACATGTGCGTGATGAACGTATGAAAAGAAAGTATGACTATGACTATGTTGTATGTATGTACATATATGCATGTCTCGTGAAAGATTATTCAAGACACATGATATTGTACCATAAAAGAAGATATTTTATTTATGACGTCTCTTGCACGGATGACGAATCTTGATCTGCAATTGTAAATTGTTTTCAGTGGAAATAAGTAAAAGGATTTCTGATTCGTGATAGTAATAGCAAAAAAAATGTATTTTCTAAATATTGTTCTTGCTACCATGTTAATTCAAAACGTAGTGGACGATGAAATTACATTTCAACGACGAATTCTGCATATTATAATGTTATTATCATCAAAAATGCAAACTATTTAAAAATCGTTTTGCGCATTCATAGTATTGTAATTTAGTGTTGATTTCCGTATCTGTTGTTGGCAAGAAAAACCTCAACAGATTAGCTCAGAGTGTTGTGTTTTGGTATTATTGTTATATTAATCGGCAATACAATAAATAATGAATGAATACTTAGGTAGTCTATGGCAATTCAGATCCGGATTATGTCCAATTGAGTCAACACAAATCTTATTTTTGTTATTTTTGCTAAATCTCAGAGAAAGAATACCCGAATAATTGAAAAGACTTGTATTCAATGAAAGCTGGTAAATGAAGATACGCGCATTATGATAATACAATCATTACTGTCGCCAAAGCTTCAAATTCCTTACTCTTACCATAAGTTTAATATTAAATGCCAGGAATGGAAATTTCTATATGCTTTCCAAATAGTATAAGAAGCTTTTGTAGTGTAGCGTTGGTTGTAATCAAATTACGCTGTATTTCAATAGTCGAATTGTAAGTCTCCCTGGAAATATGAGCTTAGTGTTAGTTTACACACAATCAAATAATCAGTATCCCCCACGCAAATACTCTAAAATTGTTTGCAAAAACATGTCGTATATCTCTTTAGAAAGTTAGTAATAAGTAATAAAGTAAGTAAGAATAAAACAACTGTTTCCTTGCCATTATTATTTTGCGTCTTGTTGCTGAATTTTTTGTGGTGCAATTTCGTTCTAATATTACTTCAAAGGGGGCGACAAATCTTAACACAACACCAAGTAGAAGAATGTAAAATCTGAAATGTAACTCGAATATGATGTATGTATACCTATGTACATAAGTCTATACAAACGATTTTTTACTCATGTGACTTTGTTACCCCGATATGTGGAGTCGAGTCACAGATGGTCTCGATATCTGGAAATCATTCCATTGTTATCAGTTTTTGATTCTGTATTAGAATCGACAATTAAAAAAATGTCATTTAAAATGTATGTGACCCCCATATCTCGGGTCATTGGACCTGCAGGTCTGAAATTTAATTTCTGAGAAATCGTGTTGACAGACAGACACTCACACACAGACAGGATCATAAATAATCTCTTTAACTTTCTTCTATACGATTTGATCGCTTGATAAAAATTGGTCAAATCGATCTACTCTATGAATTTCTGCATTAGTATTTTTACCAACTCCAAAGCATGATGCAGTGTTATGAAATTAATAGCTTGTTATACATATAAGATTCTGATACATAGGTTTACTTATTATACCCGCGTGTTTACTAAAACTATTTGCATATTTCGTTTTTCCACCAACTTGCCACCGTCAAAACTTTGAAACAATGTATGACTCATTTATAATATGGGTTTCTTTTTATGCAAAAAAATGCACATTTTACATACAGAATCTGTAATTTTTATCCCGTAACGTGGATATTGTGTTGTGAATCAGAAAGAAGACAACACAAACGTTGCACACTAACTTCAGCTTGCAAAATGGTACGGTAGTATCAATGCCCTAGCGCAATGCTTCCTAAATGTATAACACACGGATTATAGTACTTAAAAGTATGTGTTACCAAATAAAAGTACATCTACTATATAAAAGCTAAAGCAAAGTAACATTTATAATATAAGATTTCACGAAAAATAGTCTGTGAACAAAATTTCCATGTTTACAATAGATCCCAATTTATTTTCGAATATTCTAAATTCTAACTGACTTGCGTCTTACGTTGTACTATTAAAGCAAAACAATTTAATTAAGACTGTTTCATCTAAAATTACGCATAGGATTTCCGATGCGTTGTAACAAAAAAACCTTTACTTTGTACAGTGTTCGTACACTGGATTCTATTGTTACAGTTATTTTCATATTATTTTATGAAGCCATGTGTTGGATATTTTTTTATGCACGAAATTCAATATGCAGAGCAAAAACAACGTCTTGTCTACAACCTTGAATATCGTATGAATTGTTGTACGATTGTACAATATAAGATGGAGGAACACTTTCCCTTTGAAGTTTTTGATAAAGTATTTCTTAACACACCATGAAAGCTTATAGGAGATTGCTTGTAAATTAATCATTCACTCTAGAGGCTGGAGTAAAGCTTATATAAGGGTATACTAAAAATAGTATTAATTTCTTGTGTACACTACTTAAGAACGTTGCCGTAGCATTCCTTTACATTACCCAAATAGTAAACCAGAGAAAATAGGACATGTAAGAGCAACAGGTTGCTTAATATCATTATAATGAACACAGTAAACAGCACCACATTGCAAAGTTTTCATATCACTTTTTTTGCATTTCACACAAGAGGATAACGATCTTCATAATTAGTCATTGTATGTTTTTATATATTTTGCGATCTTCCATGCTAAAAGTCAACCGAGTTGAAACTTGCTGCTAAAAAAACTAGTGCAAACACAACGGGTTATGGGATAAAATGCCTGCTTGACTTGAATGAAGATGCGGAAATGTGCACTACACATAATTGGATCTAATCGTAAGAGATAATACAAGTAAATATAAAGCTTTCCAGGCGAACTGCAATGCTGCTATTCGGTGTGATGTTGATAGCACTAAATCTTCTTGTTACCACACAGTAGATTACCTGCTCCTTTCACGGTACTTCTCTCTCTCTCTCAGGCACTACCATGCAATGGGTCCCCTGCATCCTAGGAAAATATTGTACAGTCAAAACTTGTTTGTTCTTTATTTCGTGATAAAGCTTTGCTAGCGCCCTGCTGTAAAAATTTACTAATAATTTCATGAAAACAAGTGAATAATTGAATTATGAATAAACAAGACAAACATGATAAAGTCAATAATTACTGACGCTTTCAGCAATAATGTCGACTGAATTCATTTCTTTAAAAAAAATCAGAGTAATTTTAAGTTAAAAACATCCAAGTCGATGATGCACTAAGTTTTGTTCGACTCTATCAGAGCGACCCGAATATCCAGCATCCAGCAAATACAAACATCATGGAGACGATAATATTGATGATTTTTGAGACCAGTTGTCAAATGGATGTTTGCACTTCATTCCTTATAGTCGTATTCACAATATCATAGTGATATAGTGTATCGTAAAAGGTGAAAAGTATGACGAGTCTTCCAGGAAAAAAGAAGCTGGCAGGTGTGAGATTCGTTTCTTAAATATACCAATTACAGTAAAGCTATGTTAGTGAATTTTATGGCTCGTTTGAGAGCGCAATTGAAAGTGTATGTTTTCATTTTTGTAACATTGAAGAGAATTTGGCATTTCTTCTTACTATATTTAACATTTTGCTATTACTTGTCAATTACCTATTACTTCATTATTATTATTTTCGTGTCACTCATAAATAATATATTTTTACGTTTCGTCGAATCCTACTCTTAAATAAATTGTACTCCTTCGTTTTTAACGCGTAGTGAACACGATAGTACATAGAACTATGACAATACATAACACTGTATACTATATACATACATACACATATTAATAAACTTGTAAAAACTGTGGCTTTTATATTTCCTTTCTTAAGTTTGAGAACTCCACATTTTCGTGACGATTACTCAAGTTCTATAATGTATGTGTACTTGTCTTGGTCAAGTGTACAGAGCCAGTCATGGAATCAACCCTTGACTGAAAACCAAAATGACGTTTTGGCTGTTCATCATGCTCCAACTGATACTGGCCTTACACTTTATGATAAAAGCAGATGAAATGTGAACTGCACGTACCTGTATGATAAATACGTATTCTCTTTCGTTTTGTATTCAATAACGGCAGCTATAAAAAGACAACCATTACTGCTCTATTTCTCATTCCCTTTGCAGCATCATCATCGAACTGTTAAAGTAAACTTTATAAAAAGAAAATCTAACTGGAGCAAAATGTTTATTCTTCTTCAGTTTTGAGGTATTATAAAATAATCATAGCAAAACATACGTACGTACATAAAATGCATGCATTTCACTCCCCTTCTTTCCTAGATCACGATCTTTTTCGTGACACAGCTATTGGAAAATGTTATCCCCCTTCTTTCAAGTTGTACAGGTGAGTTGATTTTTTACTAGTGGTACGGCGCTCCGGTGCTCTCATGTACATACAAAAGAAATCATTTATTATTTTGTTAGTTGCATGATGCACACATTAAAGGCAACAACCGTGTTCAAAGCATAGAAAAGACGGATAAAGAAAAAAGATATAGTTTTAAAGAAGTGGAGTAATCCTATTTTATTTCGTATTTTGACTCTTGAATGCCATCATCCTTGCCTAGCAATCCTGTAAAAATGCCTTGCACCTGTATAGCTAACAAACAATCTTTAAAAAATTTAAGCCTATCTTTTTTGTCTCTCTGAGAAAGAAGCCGATGGAATCTGTTATAAAGTTTCTGCGTCGTGGGTTTTAACCCTTCCCAAGTCTTCTATTATATCATGTCATGAGACAGATTGGCACAAAAATTATCCATTATCATCATCAGCATGGACATGATGATAATATCTTGGCCCGGCCAGAACATCGAATATCCAGACTATTTTTTAGAAGACGTCCGGTATTAAGCGCACAAGAGAGGCAGTCATCATCATTATTTTATACATGCATCAGAGAGCATACTATATATTATCATTTTCTTAGTAGGATGATGTAAGTTAAATACATAATCACACACAAAGATATACAGGCAATGCAATGACTTCAAAGATAAGGATGAGCTCTCTTGTAATTCCGAGACTGACTCATAGCTACATTACTTGCTTTTCTGAATATTGTATATGTCATTCGTGGAAAACAACCCTAAACCCCAATCCGCTCACCTGCAAAAAAGGGTTTCTTGATTCGAGAAGGGTATATTGCATGATGATTGTAACTCTGGTGGTTTTTCACGGTTGACGATGATTATGACATGGTGATGATCCCTGTAATTTAATGTGGTTGGTTGTTGGTTTGTGTACTTCTATATTATTTGGGTATAAAGGAGAAAGTGGACGTTTGGAGAAGCTTTACAAAGAAACGACATTGAAAAGCAAAACCTCTTGACTGTCTTTTGCGTCCAGAAAGAACTCTTCACATTTTACTATCAAGCGCTTGATTATAATGAGAAATTTTAATGAAATATCTGCTTGTACATGTTACCAAGCACTTTCCAGTAGATTCACAGCTTGGTTATCTATATGACTACAATACACGATAAATTAAAGCTATGTGTCCCTCGTATCGTAACAAGTATCAAATAGTGACACACTACCTGTGCGTATACCTCCAGAAACTATGAAACTCTAAAGGGTTATTTAATTTGAAACAAGTGGATGGTAAATTTTACATTTTTATTTTAGTTTTAAAAGTAAGTGAGATGAGAACAAAAATAGATAACAGCAAATGTATAAGCAAGGTAGGGCATTGCAAAATTGTAATTCACTTGTAATTGCGTAAATACGTATATTTACAAAAGGCTTGCTGTTTAAAAAAAGGTTCATAGCTAATAGCTATACGCTATATGTACATGTTTGTCCAACTGGTTGTCTCAACGAATACAGTTCGCACAGATTTCTTACAAAGCTCGAACTTTTAACTTAAAAGATTATTATGGAATGAAGTACATATTGATATATGAAAAATAATCCTTTAAAGTATATATGTTTATTTCGTTTCGGAGCAGCTTACTATACTTACTTACAGTATTACAGTGAAGACGATACTTCAAGTAATGTTTTGAAAGACCTAAAACCATCCTTAATTTTTTATCGATAAGGCATATATATTTTTATCAAAATATCGTATCATCAAACGAGATATCTTCGAGAAATTGTACGGATATCTAGTTACATTTTCCATTTGGTATTCAGCTCCCCTCTACAATTTTCCGGAAATGGCGACAAAGCAATATGCTTTATACATGTAATACTATTTAATTGAATAAATCATATAAGTTGTAATAAGATCTCTCGAAAATTGAAAAAGCCTTTGCTCGGTTGTATAATTAGTAGCTGTACCATTTACTCCATGCCAATTATGAATTAGATAAGTACAAAGTTAAACTAAT
>JAQFZG010002470.1:0-16505 GCA_034695465.1 Entomobrya nicoleti
CCAATACTCACAAACGTCATTTTTATGAGCTTTCATTAACGTGGTCATTATATTTATTCCAAACGGTTTGGCCTTGCTGGCTGATTCAGACATTATTACTATGTTATCACATCAAAAAAAATATGGTAAACTTTGGACAACTCTCTGTGAAGATAGATTGCACTGTACTATACAGTGTGCAGTGGCAGTAGGCATACTGTATACATGCGTCATGCAAAATAAAATGGATATTATGGTGACGGCATGTTTGAGGTAAAAATTTGCTTGTGACTTGTCAGTAGGATTTTTACTTTCTTTTCATACTGAATTTTCATAGAATTTCATTGATTCATAAATACTACATGGCACAGTTCTAAAATGTCATCTACAATGTAGTTAAATGTAGAAAACACTGGAAATTCACTCCAATGACATAAGAAGTGTGTGCACTTGAAATGAAGGTGAAGGTGGCACAGAGGATTAGGGACAGTGTTATCATCATGAAACATTGGAAATTATTATGAAAAAGTCAAAGGAAAGGATTTGATGTCCCTACTTTGTATGAACTCCATATTGTGTGGGTTGATGTGATCAGCCCTCTCATATATATTGTTTTAGTAATTTGAAATATGGTTGTATTCTGTATACAATACAAGTATACATACTACATATACGTCTACAATTACGCAGTATCAAAAATACGTTAGTGTATTTTTATTTTTATAATTTTGAGTTTGAGTTCTTTGACGCAAGACAGATAGACCAAACTTTTGTTTTTTAGCATATTATTGTGATATTTTTATTCATGTATCTTTGTTGAGTTAAGGCAATCTACGTAGACTAAGCATCATCACTTTTCAATCACTTTAGTATGTATGTAGGCCAGGTTGTAGATATTGAAAATGGGAAAAACTTCAGCTAGGAAATTCGATCAGTGCAAAAATATGCAAAATTGTTTTCAATCATGTAATGTCTACATGTCATGTCCACTACCACTTAAACAATTTTTTTTGGAGGATTGTTCACCAAGCAAAGCAAGCGTGAGAAACTCTTATAAAGAGCATTCATCCATATACACATGTATTTTTATATCCAGCCATTATTTTAGCAAAGGAAAGAAAATACTTATACTTACAAAACATTGAACATATTTATATATGCGAAGAGCTTTGCTTTGGTTTCCACTGAAATTAAAAATTCATGAAATGGAATTGAGCACCAATTTTCTTCTATTCATGTTGTTTTTTCGTAGCTTAATACGATATTATTTTGATTTTCCACTTCTGACGATGCCCAATGTCCTATGTTCTACGTATATGTGTATAATCGCCGTTTCGTTTGATTCCCTTGTCTATAATTTAAATGACAACCATGTTCGGAATGCTGGAGGTGATATATTATGTATTCATTTCGTAACGGACGGCAAGAAAAAAAATAATATGGATTGCTATTGCTGCTGTCAAGGGAGTAGCTAAACTTAATTGATATGGTTTCCATGGAATTTCGATTTGTTTTTGTAGAAAAAGGATACACTACTAGAAGACATTAAACATTGCTTTTATTTTATGAGAGACAAACGTAGAGAATCAGGGTCGAGAAATATATTTATGCAGAAAGTTTGGTTGGTTTTCATTTAGAGTAGTTTTTTTCTGCAATCGACTGGAACGTTTGGTTAGAAGAGGACGTTACGTTGCATAATATTATAAAGGCAGAACTTCTGTGAAACAAACACACTACCTCAAAAAACTCAAAGAATAATCTTTTTTTAAATAAAAATTAACTTTATTTATTCACATGGGTAAAATACTTTCAAAGAAAAATAGTGATAATCCTAGTGAACCTCCGAAAACGTTTGTGTCGGCTGACACTGGTTTCTCATCAACGCCAAGTCAAAAGAAGGGCTTGTTCCCTAATCCTTTTGGAAAGAAAGTTGGAGTAGATGCGGGGCAGTCTACGGGTCAATTAAGCACATTTCTTGATTCTAATGGTAGCATTTTAACAAAGAGTAATAACACCGAGTTTGGATCAAGCTTTTTTCAGTACACAGATCAAATTGCGGCTCCTGCAGAGGCAGATAAACGTGTGAAAATTTCTCCTGTTAATTTTATCTAAAAAAAATGTTCATGTTCGGAAAAATAGCTGATGTATATATAGCAGTCTTGTATCTCTGTCAATCGTATTAGCTGAGCCAGATTTGTGCATGATGATTTTATAGAAAAAATATACTAATGAAAGCAAATAGTTTTTAGTAAAACATTTAATTCAGCAGGTTATTAAGCAGGATGAAGTTATGCATGTAGTATGTATGTATATGTTTTTGAGATCAGTTTAGAGTTAGATTGAAATTCATGAAAGTGTATAGTAAGTGTTACATATTTTATTTGACAGCAGTAGCGTAGCGTAGAAAGATTATGCATTAGAGTAGTATTGATTAAAATTAACTGATAAAAAATTTCCAACCTCAAAATGATATAAAATATTAATCAGTTATTATTATTTTTCCCTTTTTTACAGCAACTTAACCTCATACGCAAAATGTCTTTGGGAGAATTGAAGATCCAAAAGCCTGCCCCACGTTTCAGTGGAACTGCTGTAGTGGATGGCCAATTTAAGGAAATCAGTTTGGATGATTACAAGGGAAAGTACCTGGTGTTCTTCTTTTATCCACTTGATTTGTAAGTGAAAGATTTTTATCAATGTACATAATATGTATTTATATACTGGTATCATGTGTCGATTTTTACTGTTTCTTTATTTCTATTTGATAGTACTTTCGTTTGTCCTACGGAAATCATCGCATTTTCTGACCGAGCAGATGAATTCCGGAAGATTGATTGTGAAATCGTTGCGGCTTCAACTGATTCCCACTTCTCGCATTTGGCATGGTAAATTGAGAATCATATTTCTGATTGAGATAATGCTATGTAAAAAATTGCCAGTCAGCTAATTAGCATTAATTTTTATGGAATTTGAAGGGTCAACACACCCCGTAAACAAGGAGGATTAGGCAAAATGGACATCCCATTACTAGCGGACAAGACTGGTGACATTGCTAAGGCTTACGGAGTCTACAAGGTAAGCCTATTCGTTTTTGAGTTTATGACTATGCATACTATAGTAGCTTTGAATGTAATGTAAATGCTAATTTCTTAAAATTATCTGATTTTTAGGATGATGCTGGCATCGCTTATCGTGGTCTCTTTATTGTTGACAACAAGCAAAACCTTCGTCAGATCACCATCAATGATCTGCCAGTTGGCCGTTCTGTAGATGAAACTTTACGTTTGGTTCAAGCATTCCAATTTACTGACAAATTTGGAGAAGGTATGTCTATAGAGTCTCATTCTCATGGTTTAATTATTTAAAAAACAGTGGTGAACTTTTGCCTTGTTATGTGTATGATGATTTTATTTGTAGTTCTGGTTTTAATGAGTAATGAATAATTGCCGATGATAAATTATTTGTGTTTTTGTTTCACAGTTTGTCCCGCCGGATGGAAACCCGGTCAAAAGACCATCAAACCCAGTGTTGAACAAAGCAAAGAATTTTTCCAGGAGCAGTGAGCGTACAGCCAACCAATTGAAGTAAAAAATGAGGAATTAGTGAATGAAATAATCTTTTGCCGTTTTGTAGACTTTTGTGCTATTTACATTTGTACCTTCCTTCTTTGTTATTTAGATTTTTTTCTCGTAAATGTTATAATCACAATGTATCCATTCTCTGTATTAATTGTTTTAAAAACAAAATCTGGTATTTGTAGACATTAAAATAAATTCATTTCTAAATTGTACTTTCAAGCGTTTTAACTTAACTTCATCATCATCATCATCATCCCATGCCATATATCTAAATCATCCAGTGTAACCTTGATCATAATATTGAATTATGCATATGCATATTATGTTCAGATTTAGTTGCTTGCACTTTTAAGGTCAATGAAATGTCTTTGGACTAAAGATTCTTGTGTTGTGTACTCCACGCGACTTTTCATCTTTGCTCATTTTCTTTGTTCACTAATTCTAAATCTTCCTATCATATTTGACTCGTCGCATTTTTTACCGTTCAACTTGCACATATCGTATAACTGCTATACATTACATGTCCTGTCTTTGTCTTGTCCATCATAATAATATACACTATACACGCCGCATGCGTAGGTTCTGGTAGGTAGAGTAAAAAACCATTGTACGTTGTACATTTTTTTCTATCAACTTTGAGCATTGCGTTGCATTGCGCATGTATGCACAAGTATCAAGTAGGTACGGAAGTACTTAGACATAGGCAGCTTTCGGTTTCGTCGTTGACAAAGCGGGAGTTCACTTGGTTCTGCTTTTTTGTAGTAAAACGAGCATGTATAGCGTAGCAGTGGAAACTGAGCGAGAGCTGCAGTCAGTCAAGATTTGTCTGTGAAGTTGAATACTTCAGTTCATTTTTTTTCGTCTTCTAGTCTTTGTCCAGTGAAGGCTAATCAAGACAGTGGAAGTGGCTAGTTTTTAAAATTTAACTACTAAGATTTGGCATTCCACGATTAGATTGAGGCTTAACTTGAACAAGAGTAATTGATTAACCGGAGTTTCTCCGTTCGGTAAGTAATAATAATTAACAAAAAATCTTATTAATCCCTGTCGTTGCCGGTAAGTTGGCTGGCATGAAGGACGGGGGATAGTTGATCGGATAAGAATTCCCTCTATGTTATAATTGAAGTTAAAAGTAATTAGGTTTAATTATATAGGGATGAAAGTGTTGAGTAATGTTTAGGTAGACTAGGTTAAATACCAGTTTAATGATTAACAAAACAGGCAAACCTGTAATAAAAAAGTGCCAGAAATGTAACATGGTATAAGATTGACTGACTCCGGCTATGCCGAAAATGACAACTTGATCATTTGAAAAAAAAAATCAACCCGTCATATTTCAAAAACTATTGAGTTTTAGACTATGGTATCTTGACAAAAATTTAATCACTATACTTTAATTTATGGATTGGTACAAAAAAAATCCCCATTTAAAATGCATGTAACCGTTGATTGGCCATTACTCCGGAACCCTTAAATCGATTTGGCCTAAAATCAATGAACCATCTTATGTGTATACCAAGTTTCATGAAAATCGGTTGATCCATTTGGAAGATATGGTGTGTACAGGCAGACGGACAAACGACCAGACATAAACTTTTTATCCCCCATCATCAAGTGATCTTGTGAAGTACCATTCTGGCACTTAATAAATAAATAAAATATTCTTCTGTTCTTCATACTGTCGGACAAATTTTACAGTGATTTAATGCATATTGTATTCTTCTTTATGTTTTAAAAATATTTTACAGGCAAAATGGCAGATGATAGTGGTAGCGACTCCGAGGGCTGGACTCCTACTCTAGTTCGGAAGACAAAAAAGGCTGTTCCTGTGATCGACGACACTGATGACGACGTAGAGGAAGCATTAGCGGAGTCTACATCTGAGGAAGAAGAAGGCGACAATGCGGATGAAAGTACTGATATCATCGTTGGGTGCTCTGATGACGAGGCCGAGGCAGACAGCGACAGTTTTAAGACAGCCGGAGAAGGGGCTTCCGTTATCGGAGGCAGTTTCAGATCATTGGGAAGAAGCTCTGATGGGTCCGAACATTCAAATAGTAGTAAAAATACTTTAGACGCTACGTCTGATGAGCTGGCTGAAGTCTCAAATAGCAGCCATGAAAGCTTGCCTGACATCCCCGATGAACCGACTGAACGTGCCAACCGCAGTCAGGAAGTGCGAGAAAGTTCGGACAAACGGAAGGATCAACGTCCAACCACCATGGTTCCGTCGAAGCCGACGACAACTTCAACAATCCGAAATAAGGAAGCTACTTCTAATTTCGTGGATGTGGAAGATACGCTCGTAGCAGACCTCAATAACATTACTCTCAAAGGAGCAAGTCAATTTTCGTTCAAGAAGAAGCCAAATGAGAAGAGTACTACCGGACATAGGGCAGTTGGTGCTACTTGTCAGGGCTTCTTTGAAGAAGATGATGAAGAAGAAGATGAGGAGGAGATTTCTGCCAATTTTGACTTCGATAACTTGCAAGATTCTGGAAATGGGGACTCGGACATCCAAGTGCTACACGATGATAACCACCAGAAACACAAACAAAAGACAGCTATGGTCGATTTAACGAATAGTGATACTGACGACCTTTCCATACTCGCAGAAAAACTATCGCTGGGAACCCTAGCTCCCAAAAAAGATCCACCGAGAAGGACAATATTTTTGGATGAAGCCCCTCCTCCAGAAAAAAAGACCTATTCATACGATCCAACAAATGTTAAACATCAGGAATTTTATGGTGATGTACAACGCACTATTGCTCAGATTGCCCACACAATTGAGAATATGCCCACGCCAGAGGATTCTGAAGACGACCTAATTCTACCAAAAGGTCTTGTTGCCTTGTTTGACCATCAGCTTTATGGATTACGTTGGTTGAGTTGGAGGGAAAGAGAGTTTCCTGGAGGTGGAATCTTAGCTGATGAGATGGGTAAGAGTAAAATATTATATTAACTATAATAATAGTACACTTACTTATACGTATGTATAACTAATTTTGATTTGATCATAGGCTTGGGTAAAACCATCATGGTCATTGCGTTGATTATGAAATCCAAAATGGATGGTATGAATGCAGCTGGGAGTAATGAAGAAAATTGGATTGACACCGAAGAGGTCGGCAGGTGTATTCCGTCCAAGACAACACTTGTTGTGTGTCCTGTTGGATGCATCATACAGTGGAGCGATGAGATTGCTAGCAAAGGCAAAGGGCTTCGAGTCAATGTTTTCCATGGACCTAAAAGGACTACATCAGCAGCTCAGCTGGCCCAGTATGACGTTGTTTTAACTACCTACAGCACCATCATCAGCGAGATCCCAAAGGATGACACTAGGGGTAGGAGTCCTTTACTGCGGATCTATTGGAAGCGTATTGTTCTGGATGAAGCCCATAATATCAGAAACCCAAAGACTACTGGCGCTATAGCCATTTGTAGGTTATCTGCTCGCCACAGATGGGCTGTTACTGGAACTCCAGTTCACAACCGTCCCGAAGACTTCTACTCCATGGTAAAATTTCTGAGGATGAAGCCATTCGATGATGCTAAGACTTGGGACTTCTGGATTGGATTGAAGCAAGTAAGACGAGCAACCGATGCTCAACAACGTCTTCACATTTTGTCAAAAGCTTTGACATTGCGTCGTACTAAAGATGAGGTTCAAGCAGCGGGCGGTAATGTGAGGACAATTCCACCAAAAACCATTGAAATTGTGGAGGTAGAATTATCTGAAGAAGAGCGACGCGTGAATGATTACCTGGTGCAGTACTCTAAAAACATGTTCAAACAGTTCCTTGAAGACAAGGATCAACGAACTCGGGATCTCAATGCTGCTGCCATGACTTACACTGCCGAAGGCCGCAAGAAAAAACAACAAAATCAGGCCCCCCCGGATGACATCAAGTTTTCACATTTGTTCGCCTTACTTATTCGTATGCGACAATGTGCAGTCTTGCCACACTTAATCGAAACCATGTTGGAAGAGGAGGAGGTGGACGAAGATGTCTCCTTTGATGAATTAAGAGATGACCACATTATCAGTAAAATTAATCCTGTCTTCAATCGTCTTTTTGTGTCTTCAAAATTCAAAAGGGTGAGCATTCCTGATTAGTATTCACTAATTATTAATATTTTTAATTACTCATGTGTCATGCCAATATTGAATATGTTGTTGTTTTTGTTTCTCAGATTTTGGAAGATGTGGAAACATTAAGAGCAGAAGCTAAAGCTGAAGGTCGTTCCATGGATAAGGTCGTGATTGTCTCTTCATGGACGACCACATTAGACATTCTTAACCAACATTTAAGTTCCAGGCGATTCTCTTGCCTCTTCATCACCGGAAGAGAGAAGACAGGAGACAGAACGGACAATATGAAGAAGTTCAACAAATATCCTGACAAGTACCACATTTGCTTACTTTCTCTTATGGCAGGAGGAGTTGGTCTGAATCTAACTGGAGGAAATCACGTGTTCTTTGTGGAGCCCCACTGGAATCCACAATTAGAGTTACAGGCACAAGATCGTGTCCATCGATTCGGCCAAACAAAAAATGTCACCATCAAGAGGTAATCTTGATCATATTTCTTTTAGTTTTATTTTATACTTTTAAATCTTTATAATACATACAATGCACAAATCATAACAATAAAATTGCTTATTTGATTTTAGGTACATAGCTAAAGAGACTGTCGAGGACAGGATAAGGGATTTACAGAATATCAAGATTGATCTCGCTGATGGAGTCTTGAATAGTACTAAGATGCCTAAGGGTGGAGGCCTTACCATCGCTCACTTGCGAACTCTTTTCCAATAATAATAATTGTAATAGATTGATGTATTTTACATACTATTGATTTCTTGTACAGATATTCACTTACTTGCATAGTCTTTTAATTTTACACATCTTTTACCTAAATTTAAAATTTGGTCCTTACAGAAGCTTGTTTCCGCGGAACATTTTTTACGAAAACGTAAAATCTGTTCGGCAGATTAAGGTAATTGGTCCCTTTTTTGTCGCTGCGAGTTATATTTGGTTCCCTCTTTGTTTACAAACTATTTGTAACTATACAATTATTCTCATGTTGTATTATATCCTATGGTACAATCATTTCTAATCTAATATTTAAATTAAGTAATAAGCGCAAAAAAATATTTTAGTCTAATTCAACGAAAATTATTCAACGGCAGACAGGCTTTAATTATAAGCGAGTAAACTTTTAACTAAATGAAGCAAATTTTGTTTTTGATTGTTTAATTTTCTATTTCATCAAATGGATCTTCATTATCGTTGTTCTCCATTTGCATTCCATCTTGAAGCATGTGTGCTATGCGTTCTACGTCAACGGTTTCATCTTGCTCATGTATCTTTTTCAACGCGTTTCGAACTATACACAGATCACCCCTCAACTCAGACACAAGTGCTGCTATTTTCTGTGCGTTACTGAGTATTTCAACGCTCTGAGTGTACGGATTGTAACGAACTCCAAATGGCCGTTGTATTTTTGACGCAAAGGCCCTGATTTTTTTAATAAACATATTTCATCAGTTTAAATTAAGCTACTCATTCTATTACTTCATAACTACATACACATATTGAAACTCATTACTCACCTCATCTTTTCCTTTGCATCATCAAAAGAGTCCGTGTAAAAGTAAGAGTTCTGATAAGATGTAATGATACATTCCTCTTTGGCTGTAATTTCTGGGTCGAAAGGTTTTATTTTTTTGGTCGCTTCCAGTGCATGCTTTAATTCTGCCACAGACGATAGTAAACCAGCTCCATAAACACGTAATTCATCCCCTTGTTTGCAAAGTCCGAACTCCACCGTGAAAAAGTAGCACTATCATAAGTAATAGATTACCAATTTTTAGAATGCGCAAATTAAAAATAAACCAGATTTGTTAAATGATTTATGCAATTGATGTAAAAGAAAGAAAGAATAGTACCGTTGCAATTTTGGACACCTCTTCCTCTGATGCTCCAAGAGATGATAATCCTATTTCTTGCGAAAACTGAGCGAACGTAGGGTTAGCAAGTAGTGGCATATGACCAAGTAGTTCATGACAGCAGTCCCTGTTTTAAAATAAAAATATACCATTGTCTCGTTGCGTCTATAATTACTCGCAGAGAATGTGTACAATGGTAAACTGTAAGCTATTTTTACGGCTCCGGTGTGTAGAAAGGATCTGAAGAGTGTCTGATGTATTGAGTACAGTGGAAAACACGAAATGCCAGTCCAGCAAGAAAGTCTCGAGGTGAAAGATAGCCTGCAACTGGTCTCAACTGAAAGCCAGTCTTCCCTATCAAAATGATGTAGGGGGATTTACACTTTAAATTTGCACAAACAACAATATTATATGTAGCGTGTGGCATGGATACAGTTACTCACGTTTGAGAAACGAGTTAATGTCTTCTAGCTGTGGAATGTTATCCTCTTGATATCCACAGAACTGCATAAGTTGGCCCCAGTTTTCCAAATATTCTTTGCATGCATATTTGGGATAAAGTTTATGCAATTCCCGAAACACAGTTCCCCTACATTTCAAAAGAATAGATAGCAAAAAGATGTCTCAAAAAGGGCATGTACCACATTACCCCAATTACAACAAAATGCAAGACCATCTTATACTTTATCTTACCAAGTTTTTATTTCTTCCTTTGTATACTCGACTCTTGGAATAGGGTGCCCACTAAACAGTTTTACAACGAATCCAGAATAAGTTTTTGAATTAAAATTACAATCAACATAAAAATTCAGGTGGTAGCTTACTATTTGTATGCATTTGCCAAATCAGAAAAATGCTTCCTACGTTTCCTATAGACCGGATCCTTAAAGCCCTATCAAGTTTCAAACCAACCTCATATTATTACGCATTTTATACTTTTACAAGTAGGAAATGTTTATCAGGTCGTGTAATTTTACGTACTGGATGATCAGCATCCAAATCAGAACCATACATAAGAACTCGCTGTGAATGATCAAGATCCGATATTTTTCTGGGAAACCAAGGCATGTCTCCAAAATCTGGGGATATGTGAGACGACAAGTTGGAAAAGGGCTTTGTTGGAAAATTACATATGAAATACGACAGGTAAATTAGTTTAAGCAGGAATTCTTACCAAAACTGCTCATAGACGAGAGGCTGGTCAGTTGCCTTGGAAACTTGTGCCCTTCTTCAAACGAAGTGAGATTGATTGCAGCCACTTCTTTGGATAAAGTATCCATGATCTCGTCCATCAACCGGTTCTCACAATCCACATCCACCATGATCTCATACTCCGATGGTCTTCGTTTTGACTTTCTCGACTCAATATGGATAACATTCACCCCTTTGTCTTGGAACACCTTTAGTGCTCTAGCCAAACCCCCGACTTGATTTTTTAAGGAAAACACAACGCAGTTGTGACTCGATTCCTTGTGCAGCTCCACCGTATTAATATCCTGTTTTAAACAAAAATGTTCATACTCACATCCTCAAACGTCTTAATGAGCAAATCTAACCTTAATAATCAAGCAACTAACCTCTCTCATTTTTGCTGGGACTCCTTCTTTCAATGTCCAGTCGGTGCTGTCACCCATTCTGTACAACCAAAGGCCTATGAGGCCTTTCCCAGATGCACTCATTTTTGAGAAATAAAATTGTTTAGCAGCACACAACAATAAGCAATACAGCCAGAGGCGAAAATCTTATCAGACAGGGTGAACTTGTGGAAATTCTTTCATTGCCCCGACATGAAAGGGAGAAAAGGTGTGTCTCTCAACCACTCTTTGCCAACTGTACGCTTTCTTTTTGCACTTCTCACGTCTTTAAAAAGCTGTGATTGCTCTCTCTCCTCTTGACTCGACCAGGCAAGGTCTTAAAGCAGATTGTGTCCATCTTCCTCTCTTCTCTCACAAGCTATTAAAAAAGTTTGGAAAGCCCCACAAAACATTATCAGCATAGAAGTTGTATCTGTTACAAAAAGACTGCCGTTTCGTTTTTCACTTTTCCCATTTGCTGCGGTGTACTTACGCACACCTAACTCTCACCAAACGTTTTATGTAATACGTAGTTGTTGCATACCGTAATACTAAAATGAACTTCACGGCATCTGTCCTTTGTTTTCTTTCATACATACATTATACATATACATACCAATGTCAAAACCCTCATTGTATGTGTGCTGAAAATCAAATGGTTTACTTAAAAACGCTTACTATTTATTGTTACTATATGTATGTATTATTTTCACAACTGAACAATATGGTTAGCAATCAGAAAAATATAGTTTGTTTTATTTTTGATGTAACAACTTTAAATGATATGTGAGGTAGTAAATAGATTTATGGTGCTAACTGAATCATCAGCATAATTAGTCAGCTTTTCATTTCAAAAACTCTTTTAGGTCGATTTTTAAAAAATAAACAGATTAATTTACCAGTTTTATCACTCATGCATATGTAGGTATTATTCTGTACTTTTCAAGCTTTGTAAACGCCTTCGCCATCATCACTTAGAGGTCATTTAAAAAATAGAAGATATTTCTAAAGAAAAAAAGATAATGATAGACCTAAGATGGTGATTATCAGTAATGATGATATGTAGTTGTGTAGTGATGAACAACGTAACAACTTGCAAGATTTGACCTCGAAAAGTTGCATTATTAGCTTTGTTAGTTCATCTACAAATGGCCGATACTTCCAAAGCATCAGCACGTTTCAAAGTTCCACTTGTCAATTTTTTTTAGTTTGGTCAATGCAAGTTTCATGATTCATGATATCATCTGAAATGTGTAGGTGACACAAAGATATGATTACGTGATACAATCTGACTTTCCTACGCATTACTGAGCATCTTTCCTCTTCACGTAAAAACAACTAGTGAAAGTTGTGTACTCAGTAGTAATAATAAATAAAAAGGAAATAATGGTCTAACAAGTGTATAACTTCGTTTTTATTTCTATCTGATGATGAGGATGGACACATATCACAACCTGTTCTGTGACACCGATATACACCGACAACTTAAATGGCACTTGTTTTTTTATACAAGTTTCCATGAAAGTTTTCAGTTTTCCCTGAAATGTATTTGTAGAGTTGCTATAATAATAAAAATCTTGTCCCTGTTTTAGATATTTCCCGTTTTCCCCAGATCTTGACTAGAAAGCAAAGCAACCTACGTATTTTTAACCCATCGTCATCAAATCAACATCATTATGAAACTTTGTGTTGGGAATATGAGCTTATCAAGATGGTGATATATTAACCATTCTATTTTATGTTCTCTATAACTTGTATTGCCACCCTATTAGAAGAAATGAAAAGTTTTTCTTTCTACTGTTTATGAGAATCTGTAGAAGGCACACAAAAAATATTTCTGGAAGTTTGTTATATATACATAAATAAATACATTCATTGGACACTGCCCCTTAAAGAAAGAAAGAGGCTACTGGTGGGGCACGTGCTTCGTTTATATCGTGAGTGGATATTTTACGTAAGAGGTAACATGATCAGTAAAATACATAATATTTTATTTTCTCAAAAGACGCACAGAACAGACTATGGATGGACAATGGTAAAAAATCCATTAATTGAAATCATTGGAGCTTATACTCGTTTGTTGAATCACTCAGAATAAAAAACTCGTTTCAGTATCTCTGCAAAGGAAAAATAAACCTTTGCTCTTGCCAGTTTAGCCATGTTTATACAACGAGAGGGAGGTTGTAAATTGTAGATGCTTAGGAGTAAGTGAAAGGTAGATACATCCCAAGAGACTGAGATTGATGCCCTAAAATACCGTTTTTATCTTCTCTAATGTCCTGAATTCAAAATCAACACTTGGTATTTTTCTTTTAAGAAAATTGAATGGGATTGTTACTGAGAGTGAGTTTTCCTTATCATTATCGTCTTTTTATTTTCTTGCCAAGCATATCCCATCACCACTTTGGGTCATATAACTAATACTGGTTCACTCAAGTGGTGATATGGTAGTTGGAAGGCGAGTGGTAGCGGCAGCCAGTGAACCAGAATGAATCCACAGGTACCACTTTCTCAACTTGACTCACTCGCTCATCCACTAAAATAAACCTCTCAAAACAAAATATTCTGGGAAAGGGCAAAGACAAGCTGAGAAAATACATGAAATAAATCTACAGAAAATCAAGAGTAGAACAAGAGGCCTTCGCATTTTATAAAAAACTCTGTGTACTACATCGTTACCCGTTACAAAAGCGGATGTAGCCTGCTACACAGATGAACGTGAATATGAAAGGAAAGCAGCAAATAGCATGGAAAATTTTCACAACCTTAGTTGGCATCTTGAGTAGGGGTGTTGGTAACTTTCAAATTTTTCTTTTTTACATTACGCCGCCAACGTCTGCAACCATTCGCGTGGGTTACCATTACCATCCTTCCAGAAGCTTGTGTCTACTTTCTATTTAAAAATAAGTCAGCCTTTGCCTTAGTCCAACGAAGCGAGAAAATTCTGACACTGGTTTTCTCCAAATGTAATTGAAGTAGAAATTGGTACATATCAACTCGCAGACTAAGCACAACGTGACGTAATTTTGTGCTCAATAAAACTGGTTATTACCATTTTTGCTGATTTTCCCCCTTCCACACTCGTTTTGGTTAAATACACAACCAAAAAGTTCCAAACGGAAAAGTGAAGGGGGGATATTTCTCTTTCATGATCTGTTTCTTGTCAGTACATGAAAATTCCATTTCCTTTTGAATAAAATATAATAAAAGTGTAGTACATCCTGAAGGAGTTCCATAAGAACAACAAACACTAAACTACATTCAAAAATGTCAAGTGAAACTATGAAATTCAATCATTATCATTTGGAAAGTAAGACGTAGTATAAAGATCATATTATTTGTCCTGTTTTCAATCGTTTAATAATGAGTTTTCTCCTCATAATTACACTACACACAATGTTTAAGCAATCATAATAAGGAGCTTAGTGAAACCATTACAATTTAAGATATTTTCATTTGCTTGGGCACTTTCTGTGTACCTGTTTTGTTGAAATCACACACAATTTCTTGGAATACGCGTAGGCGTCAAAGTAAACGCAACACTTCTCGTTTCTCGATGAGAGACCCTGAAACTTTTTTCTGTAAAGTATACCTACCGATTATATTACATTAGCATTATTTGCAGAGCACAAGAGAAAGGAGATCATAGGCATCTCTGTAGTTTCATTGCTTAGATGTTAAAGAAGGCAGTGAAAGTGTGGGGCAAAATGTTGCTGGAATTGATTCTCGGATTCTGTATTTGCTTTTGCAACAAAACAAAAGAACAAAATGAAACAAGAACAAGACACACCAAAATATCTCATGTATTATGGTTTTTCGACTGCATTTGGGGTGTTTTGATGCGATGATGATAACAAGTTGATTTATATGTACTTCAATAAGTTGTCGATATTAAACGGGGAAAAGTATTTGTTTTTATAATTTAATAACAGACAATTGACGATGAAAACATTCGACAAAATACGTTAGGAAATCTAACAAAATTGTAATAGAAAAGAAAGCAGTTCGATAGGAATACATTTACATTATGTTTTAAATAACGTAACAAATAAGTAAGTCTTCAAACTACAAATTTGGTTGAAACATTTCTCGAGTGTATTTCTTTTGATCGATGATTTCGTGAGACTCCATCATTCCAGCGCCCATCCAAGCCATAGTAAGCTCCTTCAGTGACTTCAGTTGAGTCCAGATACTTTTTCCATGCATACTTTTGATGAATGACCAGCGGTGGAAATAAAAGTGGCGCTGCTCCACACTCCACTCGTCATTGACAACGACCCATGATTCTTCTCCGCAAATGAGCAGGTACTCCAGGTTTGGCATGTAGGCAAACAATAAATCATAAGGAACATGAAGGTTATCCACGATTTCCAGGGTCTTGATCTGTCCCAAAGTAAACTTCAATGGGACATTGCATTTAAATCCAAATTCCTTTGGTTTTCGATTGAATCTTAGTCGCAAATACTTCAGCGCTGGAAACTTTTGTAGTGCCATTAATAGTAGGGATATCATTCCATTCGTGTTAAAGGCAACTATTAATTTTGACAAGTTGGGTGCCTGGATTATGTTGCAAAAATATTTCCACTGGTCTAAGGTTTCGTCCACGTAAACAGATAGACTTGTCAGATGAGGTGTGTTGAGTTTTCGCTTGTATTTGCATGCCTTGAATGTTGACAAGTGCAGAATAACTGTTTTTGTAGCAGGCAAATACTTCCTCAACAGCTCAACGCATAATGGTACATTTTCCTCCGTTTCGGGAAGCTCAATTTCAATGGACTCCAGACTGGATAGCTCTGGCATCGGATGATCTTTAATGTGGTTTTCAAGTCGAGTGATGTCAGCAGGAAGCGGAATAAGATAAGGCAGGTCAGGCTGTGGATTAAACTGATACAGCACAATGTTCTTCAAATTTGGCATGTTTGAAATGCAGCTAAAAAGTACATTGTAGCAGTAGGCTTCCCGCGTAGTTGGAAATACAATCAAATCAGTTGTAGAAACGTGAAAGTACAGGTGCCAGATGTGGTGCCCGAAATGTTCCAGTATTTCAGTTATTTGAGTCCAGTAAGTTTCCTGCTCTGCAGTAGGCACGCTGCCTCCATCCAAGCTGAGCGATCGTAGAGTAAATGGATTGTCGGATGGCGAGAAAGATCGTACGTGGTTCTGGAATCGGCCAATGGTTTCCATGTCATGTATCTGAAGACACACCAACGGTTTTCGAACGAGGTTATAATGGAACTGCGGAGCATAGGCTGGAACATTCCTAGAGGGTGCTACAACGTTGTTGTATCCTTCCGTGAACCTGGTGTGAGGGTGAGTTTGCAGGTGAAGGTCCACTGACTTGTTCCACTTCTTGCAGACGACTCGACAGTTGAGGGCATCCTCTTTGCTCAGTTCAGGGAAAATTAGAGGAAAAACCTAA
>JAQFZG010002471.1:0-16505 GCA_034695465.1 Entomobrya nicoleti
GTGGAGCGTGAAAACTCCAAACGACAAGACTGGCCCCTTGGTGTCATCACCGAAGCTATCCCTGGTCGAGATGGAGTTTCTAGATTGTTTCGTCTGAAAACGATGAATGGAGTAATCATGCGTCCTGCTCAACGCCTGTTCATAATGGAGCAGGAGAATTAATAATATTACTTAATTGATAATATTTTGTCTTGTATAATATTTATTTAATTTTGTTTGTATTTTTGGTTAATTTTTTATTGTCGATTCTGACATACATGCATACATGAACGTACAAAAGCGTACTTAAACGTACATATACGCTTATATACATCACATCTTTCGCCACAATCGGTAGTTACATATCAGAATTTTACATTCTTCTCGTTGTGAACATTCATGTGCTGCTTTAAACTTCCTTTTGTTGAACACTTTGCATTGCACGTAGAAGAGTTATGTGGTTTAAATGGTTCTACCCCACTATACAGCAGTTGGTGTGTTCTGAGATAAATCATTCGGCCAAACGACTTTTAGCAAACGTTGCATGAAAATGGCGTTTCCCCTGTATGCCACTTGATGCTTGACGCTGACAGTCTGACAAGCCTAAATGCCAAACTGAAATCACGTTCTTTGCCTTGGTTCAGAACCTAGCTTTCCGAACAGCTCGAAAGTTATTAGACTGAAATTTCCTATGCACTTCTACTATGCCCTACGCCTAGTTTCCGTGCCCTAAAATATGCCACCTTCTGGCAATGATGAAACAGTTAAATAATCAACTAAAAACACCAACTGTAATTAATTAACCATTAACTTTATTTCCTATTAATTACAAAGCTAGTTGTCTGGATCACAATCAGATCCAGTTACACGCAATACACGTCAACTCAACTGCTCTTACAAATCACTACTACTAAAATCCTAAAATTATTCCTCCTTCTTCTCCTCTTCTTCCCCGACGTGTTGAATCCTGTCTTCTCGCTTCTCACCAAAACCCACCATCCTAAACAAAGAAAACAGGAAAAAGCACGCATACATACATTTCAAAATATGGTGGCTTATGGAATCTTGTTGGGGTATTTTGGTCCAACTTCAATGCTGATTTAACGATGTACAACAAGCTAATGATTTCTCACACAGTTTGCAGAAATAGGGTTTCTCATTGGTATGTGCATGGTAGTACTGAAAAGGTTTTATGGATTGAGAGAACGATTTATTGCAATATACGCACTGATAAGTATTAAGATTAATGTTTGCATGTCCTGCCAAAGATTTTGGTTTTAGTTAAACTTAGACCGATAAATAGACAGAGTATTTTAAACTTATATTGGATTGAACAGGGGAATTATCTTCCATTAGCATTTAGACTTTAAACCAGATGTGTAGAACAAAAATTTATGATGAATTATTTACAAGGAACCTGAAAAATGAACTGAATGGTGTAAAATAGTTTTTAGTTGGTATGAGTAACTTACCAATGTAATTAAATTGATTTTCACGCACACTTGAGGATATTAATTGGCCTTCAAATATGATATGCTCTCAAATGTATGTGCGTGCGCATTTAGAACAAAAAAACGTTTAAATTCAATTAAAATATTTCTGTTCCAAAAAAATGAGTTAAAATATGTATCTAAATCATAAACAACACTTTAAAATTACATCTTCTGCATGCTGTAATGGGTATGTGCTGTTGGCTTTTTTAGTCATTGCCAACTCTATTCTTACAAGTGGAAAATATTTACATGAGGTGCCACAGGAACACAACTACTTACATAAGGGTATAAAATTACACCATATCCATACAGCAACAAATGTAGTATAACATATTATGCGAATATTTGTAGACATTTGGGACATTACCCAACATAAAGTGTTTAAGCATTTTTCAGCGATGCAACGCACATTCACAAGTGGCCTTTCAAAAACGCACACCCTATTTTATACTTGTTACAAAGTAATACGCATTCAACAGTACTTTAAAAAGACATGCATAAGATGAAGTGCTATGTTGATTGTATGGTAAAAGATGTAAAAGAAAAGTCTGAGTCTGCATATTCTTTAGCTTTAAGCAGTAACATCGCTGGTGTATTTACTACGCGTAACGTTGTTTGTCATTCCGTTTTATTAGTGCGTATAACTTTTGACTGACAACACATGTCTTATTTTTAAATTACATTTATTTGTATTTTCGTTAAAGTTTATTGGGCAATAATCAAAGTATATATCTCCTTCGATTTTAATTATAAGAATTATTTTAATTTAACAAAACAGGGAGAAAGGAAGACAATTTCTGTAATATAGCAAGCCTTATTTGAATTATTTGAAAAAAATTAATTCGATTACGTAAATCTAAAATATTTAACATATCCTTTTTGAATTGTACTTGAATATTTTAGCAATCAAAGTGTATTCGCAAGAACGATTTATTTTTGATTCAAGGCCTTAAATTAATTAAGTTAACAAATTAGGAACCAATCATTAATAAATATTCAATTCATGATTAATTCATAAATATATCATAAAGCAATGCATAATTGCACCAATGTATCCATTACCATGTATTGCTTAGAAATATTTTATACACACCATGCCAATCGTACAATAAGAAAACATTTCATACAGAAATAACATAAGTATAAATACGAAGACTAACACTAAAGTTGTCATGCACTGTATATTTGCATAAATACATAAAATATTACTAACATATCACTTTTTCCCCATAACAATTTGAATTCTACAATAAGTTATGGATTTAACATGTTTAAATATGCTTCTGGAGGAACTAAACATGAATTTTCATGTGTCGGCCCAAATGGCTTGATGATTGAAATGCCTTGGGGCATTTGTTGCATTTGTAAGGCCTTTCACCAGTGTGAACTCTCACATGTCTCACTAAATCTTTGGCCGAAGAAAATTTCTTATCACACAAATTGCAACAATGATCCTTGATTTGGCGATGAATCCTGTTGATATGAAGCTGCAGCTCATTTTTTCGAGGAAATGTGTTCCCACACAAGCCACAATTGTAGGATTTTAAATTCGTATGAACTTGCATGTGTCTATTCAGGTCAGATTTTCTCAAAAACGTTTTATCACACGTCGCACAGTTATGACTTTTAATTCCAGTGTGTCCAAATTTGTGTCTCTGTAGTGAGCTTTTTTGCGCAAAGGATTGGTGACAAATTTCACAACGATATGACTTTTCTCCAGTATGTGCTCGAATGTGATCCTTGAGGGCAGTAGAAGATCCAAGGAACTTGTTACATAAACTGCACTGGTAAGGTGTTTTTATTTGATGTGTGTTCATGTGGACTTTCAAGTTAGATTTGTGTATAAAGCTTTTATTGCAATCCTTACACTTGAATTTTTTAACTCCGCTGTGTGTTAACTTATGAGAGGTAAGATGAGCTTTTTGGGAGAACGACTTTTGGCAAATATTGCACAAATAGGGCTTTTCATCGCGATGGAATTTAAGGTGAGTTTTTAAAATCGCATTAATTGCAAACGATTTGTCACAAATATTGCAAGCGTACGGCTTTTCATTGATATGTGCCCTAATGTGAGCAAAAAGATGCGAAACGTTTTTGTAAGATTTGTTACAAAATGTACACTGGTGTGTTTGATGTTTCATTTTAGTGTGTATTCGTAACGATTTTTTTTGAAATGTATATATTTTATACAGTCGAAGTATAACTCAACGAAATTAACTCGAGTACCAGATAAGTCTATTCAAATTAAAGATTTCAGGAAGGAATTTACTTAAGTTAACGCAAATTTATTGCTTGCGTTACTTTTAAAACTGTATTCTGTGTTATAAACTATAATTACATTTACACTACACAATTTAGTTGAGGTCAATTGCGTCTTGAAAATTTTGTGAGATTTATTACCAGTTTCAGTCTCATAATATTCTCATGGAAAATTTGTAATACTTGAGGACAGTTGTGGCCGGATTTTCCAAATATTTGAGCCTTTTACACTGATTATCTAATTGAACTTTAATTGTTCACTAAATATAGTTTTTAACGACCCAAATATAATATTATTCAACAAAACAATTTATCAGCGTTAATAATTAGAACTGGTCTGGTACTGATGGAACTGAAACCCGAAAAATTTCCTTGTTTGATTGAGCTTCATTTAGTGCAATCATGAATGTAATAAAAAGCTATTCGAATGCGTTGGTAATTTTAAAATTTTAAAATAAACATGTTGTATTTGTATTTACGTTCACTTCAAACAATAACACGAACCAATATCCCATCATAGGAAAACGATGATATAAAAAAGCAATGCACAGAAGCATATGATCATCATCTGTTTTGGTATATTTAGCAATGTAAAGGAAAGAGAACAGCAGTTGCGCAGAGCATGTGTAGGTATGCAAGCTGTTCAGGAAATAAAGTTTCCCCCAGGAACTCACAAGTTTTTGACTTGGGATAAGTGGGCTACATGAACTTGCTTACTTAAACTTATACTTCCGTTTATTTTTCAGTAAAATGTTTGTATTGGATATACCATTGGATATACTATAGTCCACTTTTAAACATGCGCTTCAGTACAAATACTGTAACACATGATGGGATTATGTGCTAGCCGTTTGTGCTGACCATATGTCAAACATTCAATAGCTTACAAATATTTTGTGTAATCTGTGTATGCATACATAAGTACATTAGTGTTTTCAATACGAACAGTATGCCTAAGAGCATCAAAACAACGAAAAAATGAAAGGAAGTTATTTATTTCGGTACTACAGGAATTGAACGAATGCCAGATACTCATAAATGACAGGAAGTATAAAATACAAACAGTTTATTTTTACTCCCAAAAACTTTAAATTAAAAATATTGCAAAGATTTTCTATATTGAATATCGTTTAATAGTTTATTTTAATATTTAGAATACAAATTATTTTCAACTAAATAATATGAGTTTAAATAAGTGTAGTACTTGTTGAAATGATAGTGGTCAGTAATTTCTTTGAAGCTCTTCTCTTAATGTGACCAAAAGCCATTCACGTGCAAGTGCAATGTTTGTCATAAGAGGTTCACCAATAATAGCAATCTCAAAAGCCATATGCGGATACATAGTAGCCTAAAAGCTATAAAATGTAATCAATGTCAAAGAAGATTCAAGCGCAGTTTCGAGCTCAAAATACTTCTAAAAACACACCAAGTAGAAACTGAATTCAAATGCGATTTATGTGGCCGATTTCTGGGATCTGCTGGTGCACTCAAGCTTCACATTCGAACACATACCGCGGAGAAACCTTACCGTTGTGAAATTTGATACCGAAAATTTGCAAAGAAGGGTCAACTTCAACAACATGATATTGTGCACACTGAAATTTGACGGCAGATCTGCGAAATATGCAATGCAAAGTTCTTAAGGAAAACGGAGTTAAACAGTCACATGATCTTCCACACTAAAATAATGCCGTACAGATGTGAGTTATGTGGAAATTCATTTACTCGACAAAATAGCTTGAATGCACATGTTCAAAATGTTCATCTACAAATCAAAGAGCTGAAATGCCAAATGTGCGGCAAGAAATTTTCACACAGAGGTTCCTTAAATGCGCATATCAGAGTTCATACTGGGGAAAAGTCTCATCAATGTGTCATATGTAATAAAACGTTTTCGCGTAACACCGATTTGAAAAGTCACACGAAACGTCACAACAAAAAGATGATTTCAAATTTGTAACTAGTGAAGTTTAATAGGAAGCGGTAGTATTTAGACAGTCATATGCCAACAATGTCAACAGGTTTAAAGATATTAGCGATTACGTCAATGTAACTCATATAACTCCCTAGGTGGTTAGAAGGTTTAATTAACTTTTATTAAAAAGATTTATTGGTTGATTAATTGTTAATTGAGGGTTTTAAAGCTTATTAAATTTGTAATTGGTGGTTTTTGATGGTAATTAATTTTTGATTGGGGTGTGAATGCAGAATCAATTTTCATACCGCGGTTTGGTGGGTCATTTCATTTTGTAATTTGTAGGGTGAATTAATTTTTAATATATGGTTCTGATGGGTAACTAATTTTTATTTAGTGTTATAATGGTTAATTAGTTTATAAAGGGGGGTGGTTTTAATTGAGGGATTGATGGCAGGAATATTTGTGATCGGAGAAAATAAATTTATTTTAATTAATTTAATAAAAAATATTTATACTAATGTAATCCAATAACGTAATTAATTTTACAAAATTAAATAAACTAATTAAACAAAATATAGTTTAAAAGTAATTAATCTAAATCAATTTAGCCAAACGAGGTTAAAATAAAAGTAAAATAAAAATAATCAAACAAAAGTAATTTGCATGACAACTGTCATTAACTAGTTTTTAAAAACTACTGTTTAATTTTAACTGTTTGGATGACGATGATGTTGATAATGCTGGGTTTGTTGACGATGGAAATAAATTATGGACATGGCAGCTTCCTTTGTGTTCCAGCTTATTTAAATGAACATTGTCTTTTTCGTCGTGAACCAATATTATTTACAACATTAGCTTTAAATATTTCAGAGATAATATAATTAGCTAATGAAAATTTTGATTGAAAATAATTAAAATCATTACCACGTTCACCATTAAATTTAATCGCTGACTGCTCCTGTGACTTTTGTGGCAAATGAGTTTGTTTACATTATTTAAATGGAACCGTCATTTTGCCGCCGTTAAAATTCAAGTGCTCAGAATGATGACCCAAAATATGCCAAGCCTCTTGGTGTGAGTTCAGAGGGGACGATGTTTACGACACACTATGTCCACTAATTGGACAGTCAACCTGATACCTTTGAGTGGTCACATGACACTGCTGATCATTATAAAACTGTCTCCATTAAATTGATGAACTACGTTATTTTGGTGATAAGATGGAAATAATAGTGGAGGCGAGGATAACCTTTGCCTCTGCTGCTGCTGGTAGACCAGCGAATTAGAAAAATGCGCATGCTTCATAATGGCTGCGATAGCGCAGAAGCCAACTGACTTCACTCTTGAAATTTATTCAAATGAACTAATTAAATAATTAGCAAATATGCCAACAAATATACTACACACTCAACTCTTCACTCGCTTTGCTTTATGCTTTGAATAAAAATAAATACACTTTTTCGCATTTTATTTTCTTGCGCCCTGAGATGGGCTGGATGACGAAGCGATGAGCTTTGCGGCAACAATTTATGATAGTTCTCAAATTCCTTAATATTACATAAAAAAACAACAACTTATACTTATAGGTTTATTAATTTGAGTTGCAATTTACCAAAATAATACAAGGAATACAGAACAATGGAAGCGAAATACATGTCACTTTAAAGAAGTAGAATTTAAACAGTTAAATTTTATATTCCGAGACAAAGAAACTCATTGGGCTGAACACACAGCTAGAGGAAAAGTCTGACATTTAAAAGTAAACTTAATTAGAATTACACACAGTAACATGAAAACTTCCAGCAATTCTTTTGATCACTTTTCTTAACAAGTTTTTGCTGTTAACATTGGCTTAAAACATTAAAATCTGAATAATTGTGAATTCTTAAATGTTTGCTCAAAGTGCTTGACTGGTTATACGCAGCAGAACATTTAATACATTTATATGGCTTTTCACCAGTATGCACTCTCATGTGGCGTACTAAACCCCCATTTGCAGCAAATTGTTTTCCACACAAATTACATTTGTGCTCCTTGACTTGAAGATGAACCCACTTTATGTGCTTTTTTAAGTAGGCATTTTGAGAAAATAATTTCTCGCACAATTCACACTTGTAGGCTTTCAATTTAGTATGAACTGCCATGTGCGCATTTAAAACCCCTTTCCTTGAAAACTTTTTATCGCACGTTGCACAGCTATGTCGCTTGATATCTTTGTGGATATCTTCATGTCGTCGTAGCGTACTCTTTTGTGGAAATGAACTCGGACAAAATCGACAACGAAATGGTTTCTCTCCAGTATGGGCTTGAATGTGATATTTGAGAGCACTAGCAGATCCCAGAAACCGGCTACATAAACTGCATTTGAAAGGTGTTTCGGATTTATGTTGGTTAAGATGGCTGTTCAAGTTGGCTTTTGTAGTGAAAGCGATTTCACAATACTCACATTGAAATTCTCTAGTCCCGCTGTGGATCAACTCATGTGTTCTGAGATGTCCTCTAGTAGAGAGTGACTTATGACAAACCTTACATTTGAACGATTTTTCGTGTGTGTGAGTATTTATGTGCATCTTCAAAATGCTACTATCTACGAATGCTTTGTCACACAACTTGCACGAGTATGGTTTCTCATTAATATGTCTCCGGTAATGAGTAAAAAGATGTTGTTCTGTGTTGCACGATTTGTTGCAAAATAAGCACTGGTGAATCCCAAGGTGGACATTAGAATGAGCTATTAAAGCTCTCTTGGAACGAAATACTTTTTCACATGAACCACAGGCAAAGCTGTTGGAAGCCATTTCACTGATAGATTATAATAAAACTGATTGCTATGAATTACACGAGCTCTATGAAAACAAATGACCATTTGACGGTTCCAAAATAGATTCTTCACCAATTTGTTGCTGTACTTCCCGGTAAAGGCTGGGATCCAAGACAGTTTAGATCTGATTTTAACAAAATGTTATCCAAAATTCAAATGATCTTTCCCATTTAAAATATTGTACCGTAAGAAAAGTACAACGGTTTTACGAAAAAAGATTTTTTCCGCAGGAGTAGCGGTTGTAATAATACCAAAATGAAAATGTTGATACTGGGTGCAATTTTACTCAACAGAGTTGTATGGCGAAAGTCCTCTCTGACACTAATTGGCTTGAATGATGTGCATGCATTGTGACCAAATCATCGCGTGATGTTTTCTGTATCCAGACTCTAGGTACGTGCTTTTGCTTCGGTATTCCGCATTTGGTATGTGTAAATCTTTGGCATAGCTATTTTTAAGACAGCCGATGCATGTTTTAATAGATGGGTACTTGAGGTGCTATCTGAAGCATGAATTCAAAACGCATGTTCATTCCATTTACTTATCCTATGTTTGGCATTATATATACATATTTATACATGTTTATGTTTCACATATACGTCCACATGCATTCAAGATGTGTAAACGGATAATATGACCATCTGTTAAATATGCTACCATTTGGAAATGCATTTGTAAATTGGATTTTGAACGAAGTTGGATCAATATCCTTTGAATGAAAAAATACAAACTCATTTAATGAAGCGCAATTAAGTCTGTTAGGCCGCCATATGAAAACGCACATTTGGTTTTTTTAAATTAACGAGGCAGTTAAAACTTTAAGATAATTGAAAGTAAACAATGTACTATCATACTAATATAATATTTTCGTTGAATTTTTATTGTATTATGCTAATCAAGAACATTAATTATTAATTAATTATATCGTCGGCCGATTATTTATGTTATTACGGGCGATACACGTGTAATAAAGGGTGTATTATAGCATGTATGCCTATTATTTACACATTCCGAAATTTTCGTCAACAAAATATCATCGGATCTTCTTCAGAATGAATCAAATGAAATGAAATAGTCAATTGAGCTTCAAACATGATAATTTACTTAATGGAAAGTTAGTTTATTTATTCAGTTTATTACAGCACCTAACCTGAATAAACAGCAGTTTAATTGCATTTGATAATGGAAACAAAATAAACTTTTCATAAGGAAAATAGACATCAGACCGAATAGGATATATAAAGTTTTTGTACTCAATAAGTGTAGACATAGTGAAAATAAGGCAATACTTAAATATAAATCTTCATCATCAAAATATCATTTAAGAATTTTAATTAGCTTGCAATAAAATATACTCATGGAAAATTAATGATGCATTTTTCTATGTTTGTGCAACTAGAATAAGTATCCAAAAGCAATCAAGCAATTCTGACATTTGGATGGTTTTTCACCAGTATGCATTTGTGCTCCTAAATTTTTAGATGAACTTGTTTTAAATGTCTATTCGAGTAGTTGTTTTTAAAGTAAATTGTTTGACACACAATTCACAAGAGTAGCGTGCAAATTCAGGTTTACTGTGTAATGTCATATTGTTTAGATCGTCCTTTCTTTGAACAATTTGTTGCATATTTTCTAGCTATTCGGTTTAATATCGGTGTACAAGCGTTCATGAAACCGCATGGTTATAAACGCAGACCGTTTTATTTAAAACAAATAATTGCTCAATTAAATGTGAATTTTTATATGGCTATTCAATTGAGTTGGTCTTAAAAAAGTAGTAGAACATTTCTGACATTTGTAGGGCTTTTCCCTAGTATGAGTTCTCATATGAAATACTAAATCAGTTTTTGAAGCAAATCGTTTCCCACACAAATTGCATTTGTGATCCTTGATTTTATAATGAACTCTTTTTATGTGTGCTTTTAAGCTAGTTTTTACACTAAATGATTTTTCACACAATTCACAAGTGAAAAGTTTTAATTTCGTGTGAACTGTCATGTGACAGTTCAAATCTTTCCTTCTCAGAAACATTTTGTCGCACGTTACACATTTGTGCCGTTTAATTCCAGTGTGCGTATCCTCATGTTGTCTAAGATCACACTTTCGTGAAAAGTCTGAGTGGCACGTTTCACATCGGTATGGCTTCTCTCCCGTATGTCCTTGAATATGACGTTTTAGAGAAGCGGAAGCACCCAGATGCTGGCCACATAGTTTACATTGGTAGGGAGTTTCGGTTCTATGGGTGTTGAAATGTCGTTTCAGTTCGTAACTGTGAGTGAACCTTTTTTCACAGTGATCGCATTTAAATTCTTTGATTCCACTGAGTAGCATTTGGTGCGAGTTCAGATTGCCCTTTTGTGAGAAAGATTTTTGGCAAATGTTGCACGAATACGGCTTTTCCCCAGTATGGTATTTAATGTGCTGGCCCAAGTAGCGCTCAACACAGAATGTTTTGTCACACAAGTCGCAAAAATAAGGCTTTTCGTAAGTATGTCTGCGATAATGAATAAAAAGATTTCCATTGGTACGGCATAACTTATTACAAAATAAACACTGAAAATTTTCAGAATGAGTTTTGGTATGTTTTAATAAAATTTCGTTGGAACTAAAGACTTTTTCACAAATAGAACACTTCAAGTCATCGGAGGCCATTTTAATTTCGTCCGATGAACTATTTACGAATTAAAACTCAAATTTTGAATATTTAATTGGATGTATTAAAACACGCGCACTAAGTCGGATACAAGGTTTGCCTTACTATCCCAAGTGTCTTGACTCAAGATATTATAAAACAGTTATCTTATAACAAACAATTTTGCTCATTGCAGTTTTAATGAATGGCCGTCCGCATCCGAAGGCAGACCGAAGTAAATGAAAGAATCTAGCTAAAAGAGTAAAATACAAATACAAATAGAGTATATGTCTGTATACGTCTTTCAGTGTTTTATGATATTGTGAACATGCATTTGAAAGGCTTGCAGTTGTATAATTTACGATATAATATTTCTGGAATTATAATATTAAGATGACATGCAAACTGTATGATAACCACAAAGATCACTACGTACCCATCATACAAATGTAGAGTGTTTGTTTATTTGTAGGATTATAAGAATGCTGGCAATGTTTATTACTAATATGCCTTTATCGGCTTATATGCAAATCCCACGAATGAGATATTTCAAGACCTATTGGAAAACCTGTCGGGTTTTTGTTAGTCCGTTGTACACTGGCTTTGATGTAGTTGCTCCTTAAAACGAGGCCAACCAATAGTAATGTGCAAGTTTTGTATATTGTATTTATGTATAAGATGGTGACTACATCATGCATCGTCTACTATATATACTCATGATTACGGCTTCAGTGTAAGGCTGCGCGCTTCTTGGTGTAGTAACATTTTTGAAGTAAGTTGAAGAATGAATAAGAACTTTATTGCCGATACCTTCAGTATTCAAGTTTAAAATTAGCGGATTGTGAATGGCTTTACGATGGAAACAAAATATTGATGGTATTTTGATAATTCTTAACATGTACAAATATACATTATAAAATGCCAAAACAGTAGGCGAAGGTAACAATGGTTGGTTCTTTTGTAATTGAATGGATTCGAATGAAACAACAAATTGAATAACTATTGGATTCCTCAAAAGTTCAAATATTGAGAAAAAAATTCAGATCAAGCTAATACAAACACATCTTATTTATTTATCTATAATACAAGACTGCTTTCGTTTCATCAAAACTCAGCAATATTTTCTTGCCGCATTTATTCATACATAGTGGTTTTATTCAGAATCAGTATAACAGCAAATGAATGTGCTGCACCAACCAATTTAGATCTAAATTATGAAGCTTATATGTAAAGCAGCATAAAAAACACTTTAACAAATAGCATTTAATAGTGACTAATATTGGCTTCAATTTGCCCTGCAAACCACGTACGCATTTCTTTTCAGAGATAATCCAGCGGCCAAGACAACATGTATACACAAAATACATGGGTGGTTTGTCTGTCTGTACAAATATCCACGCACGAAATAATGCAAAGAGCAAGCATTTGTACTCAATGCACATATCCATGTTTAATGCGGAGTATTTTTAAACATCTAAGAAGAAGGACGTGCAAGCCTAAAGCATCGTGTTTACGTAGCATGAATACTATACGCATACGAACAGAAACTATTTAACATGAAATTTCATCAACCCAATGCACAAACAAATGTATTAATACGGACTAGCCCTAAGGTATATACATATCTAAGTATCTCGCGTAGTGAAGACATACATTAGAACACAAGTCTACATATTGTCCTTATATCGTGCGCATAATTGCCGTTTTAGATTTTCTATCACTCGTCTCATAACGTTCGACATGTCTGCATCAAATATTTAAGTTAGACCGTTCTACAACCAGTACTAATTTGAATTCAGTTATATATGATTTTCTTTCAAGCGATAGAAGTTTTTGATTAACTTGTTTTCCAAACTCGTTTTTCTCGCTGCAGTGGTTATATATCTTTGCTTTACCGAGAAAGACAACCTACATTGATGACTACATAAGAGAAAATTCGTGGAACTGCTGAGAAAATCATATCATTTATATACAATTCCAATTTGGGAATGAAAATGGTACCAGAGAAATCGAACGGCCTAACTTGTCGAAAAAAGTTTAGTTGTGACAAAAGCTTACAAGCGCAAACTCAAATTCATAGTGGAAATTATGAATGCCTTTTTTGCAACAAATTATTAACTCACTCGAATCATCTATTCTATCACTACCGAACACATACAAATGAGAAGCCCTACTTTTGCAAATTATGTGACAAATCATTTGCTCATGGTACATCTTTACATATGCATATCAAGTGGCATACAGGGGAAAAGCCTTTCTCGTGCAACGTTTGTCAAAAATCGTTTAACCGAATGAATGATCTTCGAAGTCACCAACTATTACATAGTGGCGTCAAAGAATTTCAATGTGAGCATTGTCAAAAAGTGTTTACCCACAAATCAGGCATGAAAAGACATTTGAATACGCATAAAACAGAAACGCCCTTTAAGTGTAGTTTGTGTTGGAAGTACCTAAATTCAACCCATTCTCTCAAAACCCACATTCAAGGACATACTGGAGAGAAGCCTTACAGTTGTGAAATATGTTTCCAATCATTTGCACAAAAGGTTCACCTTCGAAGACATGAGGATGCACATGCTGGTGTCAGACCACATCATTGTTCTATGTGTAACGCAAACTTTTTAACAAAACACCATTTAAAGCTGCACATGAATGTTCACACTAAATTAAACAGTTTTAAATGTGAATTGTGCCAGAAATCGTTTACCCAACAATGCAATTTAATTATACATATAAAATGTATTCACCATCAAATAAGGGAGCACGAATGCAATTTGTGCGGGAAATCATTCGCATTAAGAACTAATTTAGTAGTACATACTAGAATTCATACCGGAGAAAAGCCTTACAAATGTCAAAAGTGTCCTAGGGCTTTTGCAACATCAAGTAATTTAAGCCAACATATGAAAACGCACAATTAGTTTAAATTAAATAATGACTTGTACTTTTAAATTCTCGAAAATGAAAAATATACATATAAATATGAAGAGGGGAAGTGGTATTCTATGTTTGGTTAGAATTTATGATATTATTGATGTAGAATTATAAATACTTTTAAACGGAATGTCTTGATTTTTAGTAAACGTTGTTGTTTGTGTTATGTACATTCCTAAATTGAAATACTAATTTTATTTGTTTAAGTCTCACAAATAAAATTTTCATTTAATATTCCATTTTGTTTTTCAAAATATTACGATTTTTTAGTAATAATAAATTAGTATTCTTGTTATGAATAAAGCCAACTAATCATCCGAAGATCAATACGTTATAAAGTTCAACATATTTTTACGGCAAAATTAGGATGATCAAACACTCTTGTAAATTAATACCATGTGGTTGTTTTACTGAATGTTTCGGTAAAATGCCAGATTTTATTAAGTTAATTTTCTTAATAAGTAATGTAACCTTAATGGGTTTGGAACATTTTTTGAATTAAACGCTATCAGCTAACCTGGTTTGGTTTGGGACTGATTTATTTTAATACAAAAGTACATACAGATTGATTTAATGGGCCAGTAAACCAATTCTGCTGACATGTTTCTAAAATTAAAATCAAACATGATACAATGGATATGAAGGGAAGACTAGCATTGATGCGTTTCTTCAGTGGGAATGTTTTAGTCGATTTCTTTAGTGGGCCCTTCTGCTGATTTGTAATTTGTGTTACTTTTTCTTTTTTTAAATACTTTAGTGTTAGCGTAAAGTACAACGATATAAAGTTTACTGCTGTCAATTTCATTTCAATTCAAAAATTTATTGCAGCTCAGACAAAAAAAATTGTTACAGATGCATATGTAAAGATATTAAAATAAAATGCATGATAAAAAGTGTGTACTTTAAGGAGTGTTATAGATGTTTACGGATCATGAAGGAATTTTATCCTGTTAGCTTCATCTGTAATTTTAATGCTAGTTAAAAAATTTGCTTAAAACATCACTAAAACATTTCCAACAGAAACACAAAAATATACCAAGTCCGTTTCATGTCATAATCAAATGAAGTAAACAACCAAGTACCACTTGAAGTATCACGCGTTTGGCTGTACTAACTGCCTCATCATTTCAGACAAAAAATGATTGTCGACAAAGTATGTGCTCCGAAAAGGTTTGGTGCATAAGTGGCATGCTTTAAATGCATGAATACTTACAAAACAAATGGTAGTTATATTGCGATGGTCAAAACAAATGCCCCTTTTGACTGCATGTGTACTAGCTACGCAGCAAGCATAAATTGCTTTCAAAGCTTGGCTACGCATGCATATTGCGGTCGCCTGTCATACAGAACAGCCAGAAAAGTTTTACGTGGTCACATAAGTTGATGTAAACTCTGTATTATGTGTACGTATGTACATGTAAAACGTTATGCATTACTTAAAACACAAGAAAACGAATATACATCCCTGTTAAATGTACATGGACCGTCTTGACTACAGTTTCAATTCATTTTTAACACAAGGGACTGCCATAAAAAATATATGCAGAAGATAGCACGCACATCAGAATTTCTGAAGAACTTATACTTAAATAGATGTATATACATTTCGCTTGACAAGCCAACTGTACACAGTACACACACAGACTCAGCTAACGTAAGTTTTTGCGGAATGAAATTACACAAATCAACCTTCTGCACACACACTACAACTATCACCACGACGCTTTATTGTACTTTCATCTGTTATACCGAGCAGACGTTCTTTTAAATTGGTCAACTTCCTTTCTTGTGTACTTAAATTCCTAATTTAGTTTTCTGAATAGAATCAGACAAATAATATCTCAGTTCCTGAGTGAAAACTACTAATAATTTTATCCTCGATCCTGTGATTTTTATTTTATCCTGGGAATTTTTTGTATTGATGTATTAACTCTGGCAAAATATAACATTAACTACTATCAAAAGCCGACATTGAGATGGCTTCTAAAACATTTAGATGTGGTTATTGTGAAAAGGTGTTTGGTTACAAAAGAAGCTTAGTTGCACATACCAAAGTGCACCTTGGAACCCACCAGTGCCTATTTTGCAATAAATCATGCAGTAGCGAGCAGGAACTTTTTAATCACTACTCACGACATGTTAATGAGAAAGCACACTTTTGCAAGTTGTGTGACAAAACGTTTGCAACGAATAGCGATTTGAAGACGCACATACGAATGCACACCCAAGAAAAGCCTTTTAAATGCAATGTTTGTCAAAAGTCATTCTCTACTAGCGGTTATTTCAAAGCACATCACTTGCTTCACAGTGGGATTATAGAATTTCAATGTGAGCACTGTGGCAAAAGTTTTACTACAAATTCAAATCTAAAAAGCCATCTGAACCTACACCGAACCGAAACACCTTTCAAATGCATTTTATGCAACCGGTTTCTGGGATCCGATAATATTCTCCAGCGTCATGTTCAAG
>JAQFZG010002472.1:0-16501 GCA_034695465.1 Entomobrya nicoleti
AACTGCAGAGGAAATTTCTTGAGAGTCCATGACTAAAACTGTCTTGTGCTAGTGTCTAAATGCTTCTGAGAAAAAAAATTAAGCCAGCTACTCGACAATTTTTTTCTAGCCAAATGAACATTTGCATGTTTTTCGACAGATATGCAAAATCGACTAGTAAACCAAATTCGTCTAATGGAAATTCGACTAGACATTTTTTTTCGACTAGTAGTTTTCGGTTATGGTTTTTCGACAAGAGGTAACAGTGCAAGAGTTCTTTCTGACATATTATCGGCTCCCTCCACAGCCATCTCTATTTTTCAACACAAGAAAAAATGTACGCTGTAAAACAAAACGATGGAATGACGGTCCTCGTTGCCTGTCGATTTTATGAAACGATCCGATTCGTAGTGGTGTAGGTGAACAACTTTTAATAAATTTCCGAAAAGCGATTTCCTTACACTTTCCTTTCGCAAGAACCCTAAAACCACAAATCACTTTAGAAGAGATGAGCAGCGATTGACTTCCAACATCCAACAAGAAAACTACAGCCCCGACACACACCAAAATGCCTGTTACTTGACCTGCTTGCACAGGAGCACTTAATGTTTGACGAAATGCTAATAGCGTGAACGTCAGTCCTACAGAGACAACTGCACCAAAAAATTGAATCACCGGCCAAAAGTACATTTGCAAACAAGCATTTAGGAGAACCACAAACACTTGAATACGCCTGTAGTAAAATACTAATAATAAATAACTAAATTTAAAGTGGTCATTTAGAAGCTGGTTTTTGAGCATAGTTAACAGTTCTTTTAACAAGTCGCACAGTTCTTTTAAGGCTACAAAGCAAACTGAAAGTGTTGCCATTCCTGTTAGACATGCCGTTAATAATGATGGGATTTTCAGTAATACAACTATGCATATTAAGGCCTTAAACTCAGAATACTTTTGATTTGACAAAGCCAAGAATATATCCACCAAAGGAATAAAAGTCAAATGTAAAATCATAGTTGATATATAAGCGGATACAAGTAAAGTAAAAAGTAGATTGTCGTTGTGACGCAATCTGTTATGCTTGTGATAAAATATTTTATCAGATTTTCTAAGCAAACAATTAAACAGGGTGCAGAATTCGAATGCGCAGATATAAAACCCTAAACCGTAGATCATTTCACCCAATCGCATTAGAAATTCAAAGATGTAGAACAAAACTCGAAGCAAAGATCCATTATTATTGTCCATTATGTTAAAAATTATTTGCAAAAGTGTAAAAATTAATGCGATAATGTAAAATATAAGCACGGCGATCATTTGCTTTGATTTTTGTTTGGAAACTATAAAACGGTTTGTAGTTTTGTCGTATATGATTGGAAATAATGAATATGAAGTGTAGTGATGGATACGGCTCAACTCTTTGATTACTTGAATATTACGTTTTGATGCCATTTTTGTTGTAAATCAACTTAAAAAGTTTTCAGACGTGAGAGGTGTTCTCAGAAATGAGATGAGTTTAAAATAACAAATTTTACGAAATGTTTTGAAAAACAGTCACCAGAAATAATTTACCATAAATTAGTCAAATATAATAACATGTTTAAGTAAAATAGAAGGCTTAAACATATACCATGTCTACATTCACACGTAACATAATATTTACGTCGACATAAATTTCCAATTAAATGATTAGATATCTATGGCTTTTATGAAACTTGTTTTTGTTTTGATATTATAAGTGTTTTTAAATCTTAAATGTCAAATTTATTTATGGTTTGACACTAATATGGACTATGGAACATTTGTTGATTTTTTCCTAACAGCTCCATTAATTTTCAGACACGGTCTACTAAACTTAATATAATTATGGCTGTACAACCAAATGGACAGTTGTGTTCATTGTGTTTTGTCAAAAACATTTGTTACATTTGAAACTAAGCAAAACAGTTAGGGAATTACGTGTATACCAATTTACGTATTATGTTTTTCTTATGGTTATAGTAAGTCCTTGGTTTTTAATTGTTCCTACTTTCTGAGCAGATGAAAGATTTAGATCAGGCGAAAATAGTTAGTATTAAAGTTGTTTTTGTCCCTTTGTTTTTGAAAAATTTACTTAATGTATCGAATGTGTTTTTACTATATGGTAATATAGGCAACTCTAATATAAAATTTCTTGGACTAGGTAGTTAAATCATTTTTGCTTTATTTTGAAATTTGTATTTCGTAACAATTGAACTTCTTAAGCTTTGTTGTTAAAATGTAACCACAAGACGGAAACATCGTAAACATAGATATCGTGAATTCCCTAAATGAACAAGGAACCAAGAATAGTGGTAACTATTGCAATTATCAAATTATTATTATTATTATGTGAAGAGGATTCTAGAGAATCCAAACGTCTGGCTATCGTTTAAAATAAATAAACAAATTTTAAAATACACTCGTTTTTTTGTTATAATTTTATCATAATAATTGAAAAGGAATGTAAGTTGATTATCAGAGAAGATTTCCTCAAATTTGTTGTTTGTTCGTATCATTCAATAGGATCGTATTTTAACCACGTTTGAAGAGCTTACTTTGAAGATAAATGTACTAAAATGGTATGGGTGAAATAAAATCGGGGAAAAATTTGACAAAACTGAATTTTGTTTTTGTGTTTACATGGTGACAAATCATAAGTTATTTGGTCGTTTCTTTCAATGCGAAGCTAAAAGAGAGAATTGATTTTTATAATCTTTTCATTGACTTCGTCTATCCATTTGTCCAACTTTCCTCACAATAACTCAAACAACGCGTTAACACATTTCATGCAAATTGTGTCGCAAAGGTCGAATACTTGGATGAAGCAATCTACGTAATAATGTACAGGCGAATTCGAAATTGGTTTCATTGGTTTGTAGGTACTTTTTTCTGGTGCGCTGTCATTTTCTCATATGTAGTCATTGTATGCCTTGCTAGGATTCCATTGGCCGTGTAACTTGGGGCGTCAATTGGTGTTGTGGCATGCCTACTTATGCAAGTAACTTTGTTGCCTTATGCTGTAGACGGGATTTTCTTGGCCAGATCTGTTGTGCAAATTCAAAGAGTAAAAGTGACTATATTTTTGTCTCGAAAAAATTGAAGATAAATGGAAAAAAAATCGAAAGATTGCTACGTCAATTCATCCGATAAAAATATTATGCGGTTCTTTTAAGCTAATTAATGGAGCATTTCTGAGAGAACATTTGAATTATTAACAGGCCGAATATTTGATTCAATTATGATTTCATAAATAATGGTTTCAATTTTGTTTGACAAAGGGTGATTTTTTAAAAGTCAGTACGGCCCCTCTCGATAAATATTACAATAATTTATTTTTAAATTTATACTCGATCAAGAAATTATATCTGGTGTAGATACCTTATGATATAAAATTCCCGGACACTAACCCTATTTTGTAAAAAAACGAACTATGTTATTGCTTTAAAAGTAGTATTTCGTCAAATTTTCTAGTCACTAACTACTCGTTTAAAAAATTATAGATATGATCTTTATATACTGCAGTATTTATTGGTTATGGAATATTTCTGATAAAATCCCTATTTTGAATATAATACCTTTAAGACCGCATTAGCAATTTGTCTATTTATTTTCGACGACAAAAGGCATACATAGTTGATAAGCACGTGTAGGTTTTACGATTTCCCGTATTTGCTTTCTTTAACCCACTTTTTTGTAGGAATAGTGTACGAAACAAATTGAAACTGGTTTCATATTTGTATAACAGTCTAGCTAAATTCAAATAGCATTTTTTATTAAAAACTAATCTTCTTTTGTGTAAAAGTTTTCAATTTAAATTGTCTAGTTTACTATACACGCTTATAGAATCTAGTAACATTCTGCGTCTGAAACAAATTCCCATTTGCCAAAAAATTGTTTTTGTATTTTAATTGAATTAAACTACATAACCATTGAAATTACAGAACATGACCCAAATCGTGTCTAAAAGAGTGTGCAGCAAACAGAGTTTTTTTGTATCGTAGTCAAACTTAAAGCGAAGTAAAAAAATGTAAGTTATCATGCGCTATTCCCGATTTACCACCGGTACTTCAAAATTTAGTTTTAAAGTTAAATGATGTCTAGCTTACGTTCACGTTTCTGTTTTAATGTCGCCAAACCTTTTTTAAATTTTCGTCACAAATTATCACAAAGAAAACTAGTATTACCACCTCCAAACTCAACTTTCCCCGTTTTACAAATCTTAGCATTAAAAATCTATTCTTTAGCGTTTTGGTATATCCCTAAATTTCCAGTAAGATTTAACCGGAACTTTACTCAATTAATAGTTAGTCGGTCTACTTTGCAATGGGTTTTCCTTACGATATCCTTTACGCACTTGTTGTTTCATGGACTACTTTCGGGACTTCTAGCTTTATACTTTGGCATATTTCGGCAATCCAAGAAGGAGTTTGGATGGGAGCGACTTAACATGTTAGTACTTGTCTTTTCCATCTTTACCGGTTCTACTCTATTTGGGTATTCAGTGCTAAGGATCAGAAATCGATTGATAAGTTCGTTTAACGAACTACTCAAGATGAAACGTGTTTTGGTGCTGTCAGGTAAGTATTTGTAAAAAAAATTAAAAGAAATCTTGTAACCCAAGTAAGTAATCAAACTTAAATAATTTTTCAGGTAATATTCGAGAATCTGACAGAGATTCGGACGGGTATGGAAACGCCATGTTAATAACTGTGTTAATTGGTGGAGGGTTTCCGTTTGCTTTTACTCTGGCAGCTTTATATATGGGCTACGATACAACAGATTATGTTTTACGAATGGTGCTTAATGATCCGGCGCACTGGAACATTCAAACTATTTATTGCACATTAGTTTTACGTGCAACTGTCTTATTTACGGCAGGAATGGAAATCAGTCGAAGTGGAAGTTTTTTATTTTGCTGCTTATTTATTTTAGCAGATCAATGTACCAAAGTTGTGGAATGCATGAAGAATCTTCGTTTTCTCATATTTGTGTATCTATATACCATTCTTCGAATTATGCACGGAAGAATTCGAATATGGTTTAATTGGTTAGTGTATTTGTTACAGGCTATGTTTTTCTGGGGCACAGTCATCTCATCTTATTTTGTCATTGTGTGTTATTACAAGGTAACATTAGTTGTATATACGGGAGCCATTATTGGTGTACTTATATGTGTAGTTTTACAAGTAACTTTGTTACCTGATGCTGTGGATGCGATTGTACTGATGAGAAATGTTGTAGAAATTCAGGGAACGAGGGTGAAAATAAAATTTTGTCAGCGAAAACAAAAGAAAAATAAGAAAAATCTAAAGATTGCTATGGCAATTCAACCAATAAATATTTTATGCGGATCTTTTAAGATAATTGATAGGGCGTTTTTGAGGGAACATTTTGCACTGTTAACAGCACGAATTTTTGACGCAATTATGATTTCATAAAATGTATTTTTATTGTAAAGATCAAGTAATATGCCTGTTGCGGGAAAAGCTTTTGACATTTTCTTTAGAATTGAGGTTTTTATATATCAAAATATTGGATGTAATAAATTTAGAGAAATTTGTAAATACAAAGCTGCAGCTTTACAATAAAATAAACTATACCATTCTATTCACGCAAGCACGATAAATTGTCAAATAAATAAATTTTAAGATGCAATTAAAAAATCTGATTCGGGTTAAATTGTTGTTTTTGAAAGCAGCTAATTTCAGCATATAATGTGTTTACAATTTGGTGTTTTCATTATACCCGGATTAAACTAAATTTAAATTCTAAAATAATTTCGTATACTAGATCTCCAAAAATTATTTAAAGGAAACATTCGCTATCATAGTACGTTCTTAAAATCTTTAAATAATATTTCATTGATTATTTTTGCGTAGTTTTAAAAAAAATGATTTTTTTTATTTCCAGTATGTTCACTCTACTTATTAGAACACTTCTCATCAAATATTTAGATGAATTATCTAAAAGTACAAAAACCAATTAAACGTCTCGCTATTTTCAATTTATACAACCCGACGAAAACAAGTCATATAAGAGATTGTCTACATTGTAGTCATTGACAGGCATTATTTCAAACGATATTATATTCCGTACTAAATATTACCATTGATAATCGAAATTCTAAATACTGAGCCCACATAACCAGTCGTGTTTTTCAAACTGCGCAGTTTAGTTTTAACTTAACCAAGCACTAAGATAAGCCCCGAATATTCCAAATCAATAATTCCAATATATCTTACTGTACGACTTTAACTATACAGGTTGTGCCATTTATCTTTACAGTTTTGTGAGTGAAAGTTGAAATAAAAAACAAGCACTGAATTCAAAAACACTTATTTTAAACTAACGCGTTACGAATGCAATGAGTCTACTTACTATGTATACGATTTATTTATTAAGTATATTTTCCACTGTGTTGTGTTACGCCAGTAAGAAGAATAACCATTCGATCAAAATTCAAACAGCTTCATTTCTGCTGCGTAATCAAGTACAAATAAACACGGAATTAAATGACTTGATCCAAAAAATGAAAATGATTGAACCGGCTTCACCTACACTGCTAGACCTCACTGCTTTCTTTGAACCATTTCTTTCAGAAAACTGTATTATTTCACTAAATAACTACAAAAGAACAGATATCAGCCTAGCAAATATACCTATTATCATACGAACTCCAGAATTAGCAGTTTGTTCCGCATCCACATACATTACTGTAGCACGAAAGACAGTTACTAAGCACACAGCTGTGTTAGTACCCATCGGTTTCCATGTAAATTTTACACAACCAAATGTTATAGAAAGTGAATCAATGATGTCATGTCCTTTATCTATTTTTCTGGAAACTCCATGGTGGCGCAAAGATTACATAACCAACGTCTGCTACCAACTAAACATTCTTAAATTTATTCCAAAAACTAAGCTATGGAATTGTAAAGTTGATGTTAGTTTATATCCTCCCAAATATATTCTCGAAAATATTCCCTACATTGATATCCTCAGCACAAATATGTTTCGAAATGGAGACACATTGGATGATCGACCAATCCCTTCTCCAATTGGACTCGATCTGTCAATAATAGTCCAACCAACGGAAAGTGAACTCGAGTATCATCCATTGTTATACAATTGGCTTTCGAGAAAATTACTCAAGAGTGGACGTGGATACAGATGGTTTCATGATGTGAGCATGGTTGCTTACACTGAAATATTTAAACATTCCGTTTTCGAACAAATTTTAAGAATTAAACATTACACCGTTTTCCGATCCTGTCAATCCTGCGTAGCAAACAACCACAAACTGTCCTATAGCTTTCAAGCAAGCGACAAACCGTTTGTAAGTACGATTTTGAATTTAGGATTTACCGACCCAGGCGACCAATTACTTTGGAAAGTATTAGTAAACTATAGAGTACAGGAGTCCCAAGCATTTAAAACTCATTTTGATCACTGCGATAACCAGTATATTAGTCAAAAAACGTATATTCGGAACGGCGTGGAACGTTTAGCTCACTCCACAGTTTATATTTTACAGTCCATAATGAAAAACTACACCTACCGTATAAGTAGCACTCATGTTTGCAAAAGTGGAACTCCAATTGGGAATTATAAAAAATATATCAAAAAACATCTGACGCTCCAGCGATTTAATCCTTTTGTGTTATCAATGAAAGCAGAATATATTTTTGCTTTAGAGGCCAAATTAAGATGGGATCTAATTCATACCGAACATCGAGAGAATTCGTTCAAAATATTTAGTTGTGGAACGATGGGTTCAACACCATTCGCTTTTATTGAACTAATTAGCGTTTATGATTTTGAAGTATGGACTGTTGGAATGCTAGCATTATTTGTTGTATCTGTATTAATTTGTCGAATGGCAAACGTTAGAAAAAATCTTATGGATAGTATTGGAATGACACTTAAAACTCTACTAGAGCAAGGGGACGTATCTACGTCTAGTGTAACTTCCATATCATATCGGTTTACACTAAGCGGCTTCTTTTTAGTTTCGATTGTGCTGAGTAATGGGTATAAAAACACAAATGTTTACAATATGATACGCCCACGCATTCCACTGCTATATGACACCTTGGAACAACTTCATGAAGCAAATTTTTCGATTTACAGTAAAATAAGTGTGGATACCACTTATTTGGAATTTTTTCTGGAACAACCTAAGAGTAAAAAGGATTTGAAACCTGGAAAGATGTTCATCTTTTTACCTCAACAACCCCGGGGAAATCTAAGTTTAGGTTTGCATAATGTTTACATTGAAAACGATGGTGGAAGCATACTAAAATCCCAAATATTTGACACAAATCATCGATTAAAAGGAAATGAGGAACGTATATTTTCTAAGGTGGTATCGTACACTAGGATTCATCCTGCTGCTTTTGGATTTTTACAAAGTGCTGTAGACGACTATGATAGGAAAATATCGACGTCAGTGAAAAATGCATCAAGATGGATAGTGGATAAATATGAAAAATTGATTTCGAACAAAATGAAACAGTGTTCGAAAACGGCAGTCATTTTGCCGAAATACTTGGCGACCAAGTTTTCAGAAACTTTTTCTAGTCCATTTGGAAAGTTAGGGAATGAAACGTTTGCGGATAGGGACATGGTGTATAATTTTGATGAAAGTTTTGTGCCACCTTGGCTACTATGGAGAGTAAGGGGAATGGAACAATCTGGGGTTGTTGATTGGTGGAAGCGCTTTGTTGGCAAGGAGTATTTTAATGTGAAACCTGAGTCAGCTCCAGTTCACAGTGCTAAAATAAATGGAAATATTTTAGTGATATTTATTGTGTTTGTGGGTGGGATATTTATTGTGTTTGTGGGTGGGATATTTATTGCATGTTTAATATTTTCTATAGAAAATGCACCAGTTGTGTATCAAGCCGGTAAAAAGTTATTTATTCAAATGATATTAAGTTGTCGAAAAAGCAAGGTGGAAGTAATTAAATAAATACATACTTTATGGGTTGGAAACCATCAAATTCTGTGTAAAAATTACATTTTATTTAATAAAGTAATTATTTATAAGACCTATGTAGTTGCTGATATTTTCCAAACTTAATTATACAATATCCTACAACTATTTTAAACTTAAGGTAATTGTCAATTGTATTTAAAAAACTTGAATCGGAATCATTGGAATGTATTGAAATACAAACTTTATCTTTTTCAATTATATTTATAACGCTCGATAAAACTTGATGAATATGTTGCTATAAGAATGATATATATTCCTACAACTTTATTAATCTATCTTTTGGATAAAAGATAAATGAAAACTGATAGTTAAATTTAAAGTATTCTTGTGGATGTTTTGTTTGAAAAACTGTAGTCTTCATACATGGTTGGCTATTTGCTTGTGTTTGCTTCTTTATTCTTGCATTCATATAAAGTGGAGAAAATATTGGATTTCGTACCTATCAACCATTTTAGCCAATAATATACTGCTGGTACAACACTAAGAATTTTGACTTGGTAAAATGCCAAGAGCTTGGTTTGATGTGTGTAGTGATTTACAAACTGTAATTTACCGGTAAAACTATTTGAGTGTAGTAATTAGTAATTATGAGCTCACTATGTAATTATTCTTAGCAAAACTTGCCACTATGAAGTTATTTTCTTTAATTAATTAATGATACACTTTCAAATTAACAAAACTACTTAAAACTTCTGCATATTGGATTTTAGTCGATTTCCTTGCTTTTCAAAAGCAAAAATACTGTTCGCTGCAAAATATAACGAATAAGGCTTGGACCCCGTTTCCGATCTATTTTATGAAAAATTCCAACCTTCAAAGCTATTGGGGGACAACTCTTAACAAATTTCCTCAGTGTAGCACACTGGTCTTTACTGCCTTGAAAAATAACAACTCGATTCATAATTTTTGAGTATATTCGAAAAGATTGACTTCCAAAGTCAAACATCACACATATAAAAACCACAGTTGTAACTATTCCACAAGCCATGAACGTTTGAAAATACGAATTGAACACATTGTGATATCTAATATATGTGTAAGATAGACCGATTCCTATTAGTGTCCATAAGAATTCAGCCACTGGCCAAAAGTATATTTTGAGGGATTGGTTAACCAAAATCGCAAATATTTGGATTTGGCGGTAATATATTGCTGAAAACTCATACATATATTTGGAATGGTTGAAGTTTTTAAATTTAATTAATATTTGAAGGTCTTTTACATTGTCACTAAACTCTTTCAGAATTATTAACCAAATGGAAATCGTCAACGATGCAATTGCAGAGGACACCAAATATAGCGGAGTTTTTATCAAAACACTTATAATGACATGAAATTTGAAGTTGCAATCCGAAAATATCGTGAAAACATTGCAACCGTGCTGATATTTAAAGTTTAACGCACCTTCTACAGTGGGAAGAAACACAAGAAAAAATACTACTATAAATGTCTGCATAAGCAATATTAATGTCAATAAAAGATCACTTTGACGACGACTAGCTCTTGACCGTTTTACGGCAAAAGTTTGAAATATTAATCCATTTGGATGATTAACCATAATATACTATAAGCACCGAAATTCAATTGAATGGATACACAATCCAAGTCCATAAACTGTAACAACAGTCGTCGACACAAACACAAAGCCGTGAAATAATATTAAAATCAGGTCACCTGTGCTATTGAAGATGCATTGGAAAAATTGTGCAACTATGAGATGTAGACCTAAGACGTGTAAGGAAAGAAGTAGTGGTCATTTAAATGTTTGATTTTTGGAAAGTTTGTCGTATATCCTCGAAAATGAGGGGATTAAAGCAAAGGATATATAGTAAGTAAGTTGACTCAAAGAAAAAATTACACGAAGATCTTTTCTTGACGACATTTCGTTAAAGAGTGAATCTGTTGTGCGAATACGGGCAAAAATTTAATTAAACTGCTGAAAAAGCAAACCCGAAAACTTTTGTCAAGAAACATGCAGCTTCAAGGCTTTATGAATAAATGGCGCGTTGAATATTTGATTAAGACACGTTTGTTAAGTCAATATCCACGAATAAACTTACAGCAAACTAAATAAGTTTATATGTTGAGACAATTTATTTCGATAAAGAATTGTCTAGCAAATAGCAAAACTATTTTAGCATGATATTTTTAAGTCGACAATTCTATAAAAAGTGTAGTTTTGCAGCCAAATACTAATCTTGGTTGACATTTTATCAAATCAATTTGATTTGGGATTTTAAAACAAATCTCACAACTATGCACGCGAAAGTTTTTTCATTACAAATATCCGTAATGTTGTAGCAGCGGGTTTGCAATTCTATTAAGAATTCTTGTGTTTGTCGTAAAATCCATAAGTGACAATCAAATATCTATAAACTAACAGTTAAAAAATATTATATCCGCTTTGCTAAGTTAGGGTATTGATTATCTTCTGTTGATTTTGTTAGAAAACATGAAATTTGCGGACGCTTTCACAAATTTTGTCATGTTTTCTCACATAAGTACATATTAAAAACGGTATGACGTCGGCACAAATGCTTAAATATTTCGAAATAATTTATAATTTTTTTCCATTATAGCGTTATTTTCTGAGCAATGTATTGTAGTTGCTAGGTAACGCTTACCAAACATTTAGAGGCATTGTGTAACTAAATTGAATACAAATGGATTCGCCAATGCTACTGTTGGGCCTAGACTTATTTATTTTGATTAATGTTTTATTTCATATACTCCGTCAACTCGTTTAAACGATGATGGAACAATGGTTAATGTTTTTTGAGCTGGCTGTGTTGTGGAACCAAGAAAAACTTAGAAGTCTGTTATAAGCTAAATCTGTTTTCCCATTCCTATGGAATCGACGAATTCAATTCAAATGTATTCAATATATAACAACACGTATATTTTTGTTCCATAAATTAATACTTAGGTTCACTTTATAAATATTTTAGTTTGCTTAACTAATATGGTAGTTCGCTAAAATAAAAGTATATATGGAACTTCCCATTCAATCAACTTCCTACTTCTACCATGGTACTCAAAACCCATGTACAAACTGCAAAAAATGCGCATCAAGCTTCTAAAAGGTTTATCATTAAATGTATCCTACGTTCTCAGAATAATATGGGAAAAATTATCTAAATAAATATTTTACGTGTTTTAAAGTCGTCAAATTATATAAGTTTACAATTAATTAAATAAGCCATTATTTACAAGGACACTGTATTAAGCTAAAACTGGTGATTTTGTAGTTATATTATATTTAATTTATAACTATTTGGAATGTACTTATTTTAAGATCTTTAAAATTTACCTGTCTAATGTCTTATGAATACTTCTCTATGTAACTTTTAACTGCATTTAATAGGCTTTACTATTACGACTTGGTTTTTTTTGGTTAAGTCTTCTCTGAAAGTTTACATTACTTACTTTATAATTCATCATATTCTAAGGTAACTAATTATTTATTTGGATCCTGACAGCATTAAAACTTGTAATGTAAGATTCATAGAAGCATCAAGACATCGTATCGGTGTTTTCTCATCCAGAAAATTGTGAGACCCAAATTTGATCTTAATATTTTCACAACTTTGGATAAATCTTCTTGCCCATTTTCTATACCCACCTGTTGACCATCTGCTTTCCAACGTTTTGAGTTTTGCCAGTACCGATTTCGATTCCAAATGAACTGAAACCATTGCCCCGTGCAGAACTACTAGAACAGCAATACCTTCAACAACCACAATTCCTAGAGCTCCTGCCAATACCACATTTGCCCGTCCACCAAACCTTACCAAAAGTCCCAAACACGTAGACACAGCCAATATTGAGAATATGGTTTGAGCCATCAGTATGTTCTGTTGAACGGAATTGCAAAGCAGAGCCTGAACTTGTATTGTTCGATACAATTTTACTGAACTTTGAAAAGTTGCAGCAGTTGAATTCGAAATTTGTCTCCAGAAACTATAAGAAATAAACACATTATTTGTTCAAAGAAAAATTTTGATGAATTTTTTTAACGTATGAACTTTTTAACCTTTTGAGAGCGTCCTTCAACATCATTGAGCATATTATCTCAATAACAGCAAATATGAAGGTAGTTCCATTGCCCGTAGTACACCAAACCCATAAGTTGACTACGTAAACCGAAACTTTGATAGCCAAGCGAGAGGTCATATGAAGACATGAAATTGGTTCGACATCCAAACAGGCTGAGCAGTCATGCAAAAGGAAGTAGCCTATTAGAGAGCTCTTGCATGGGTTGAAAATATGAAATCCAAACACAAGACAAGGTGCGAATAGAGTTGAGGCCAGGAAGGAAATTGGTACAAAGCAATGATATAATAATTCTTGGAAACTCAAGTCCTTAAACTTTGGCCTGCGCTTGGAGCCATAGGTATTCTCGAACTGGATGAGACCGTTGATGTATATTGGTATTTCAGAAACTTTGCCATGACAAGTATGAAGAATTATCATACAGCCAAACATCAAGAGCATTTCCAACCATGGCAGTAAATTACTGCTGAAGTTTTCCTCTTGGTGATTTTTACGTGAGCCTGAAATGCATTGCAGGAGTAGAATGAAGGCTGTAATTGTTAGGACTGCACGTTTCCGTTTTAAAATTTGTAACTCTTCCTTTGATGGAACTATAAATTTGGTTTTAAGAGTTGGGTCTAAAATGACAGGCAGAAACTTGTAAATGCTGAAGAACTTCGTAGTTACCGTAAGCAGACGAATTTTGTCAAAATATTTTGAAAATTCCATTGCTAAATTAAAAACGACGAAATATTTTTCCAAGTGTTTAATGGGTATTAAAAAGATATCATCAATAGTGTAAGGGCAAATTTCTATACAGGCCTTGACAGCAATGACGATTGAAACTAAAAGATAGTCTCGGGGATACTTGTTTTAATTTTACTTTAGCCAAAATAATACAAATATTATTATTTCAAATACGAGTTATTAGATTAATCAAAAACAATTAGAGTCACTTGTCACTACACTTGGCAATACTATGGAATTTGGAAAACAAAATCAAGTCCATAGACAGCTTTTGATACTAAGCGAACATAGCAAGCTGGAGATAAATAATTGAATATTCTACAAAGCTATGTTTCATCCAATAAAAATTGATTGAATTACATTTCTTACATATATTTTTGACAAGCTGACTTTTAACTCTAACCATACATGCTTAAAATATCTACAAAATAATTTGTGTCAACTGAAATAAAATGAAATTAATTCTACTTAAATGCTCAACTGTCAAACTAAAACCCACAACCTTTATTTTACCTTAAATATTTTGCAATTTATTTGCAAAAATTAACCAAATCAACTTGACAATAAAGTTCACTTTGGACCTGAGATAAAGCAACAATCAACATCTCATATTTCTAAAAGTAATGACATATGTAGTCTGGTAAATGTAAAGTTCTGAAAAACAATGATAAAAGCAACAAATTTTACTGAAACTTTTTATTTGCACTTCATCATTTTATTTTTATCATTTATTACGTTCGTTATCTGACGATTTGCAAAAAAGTTGGAATTCTGTAATAGACGAAACATTTCAAGCATAACTTATTCACACTCGAGTGTATTAACAAAACGTATAAAGGCTAAACTCAGATAGGAGCTTAAAGATAACTCAACACGATATTTAGATAAGTAGTACGCAATAACATCGTACGATCGGAGCATAGCTTAGCGATAACATTTTTTATTCAGCAATATAAGTGATGTCTCTTAGTAACAGAGTTTCATTTTGATAACAGTGTTCCATGTAGTTTGAGTTTGTGGTACTTTTCTTCAAAAAAAATACTAACGATATTGTATGATTATTTTTTGGATTCTATTCAAAATGCAGTTAAGTGTAACTGTTGCCATTTTGCTCAGCACAGGGTGTGGCTTGGTATTAGCATCTGGAAATAGTGTAAAAGGTACGTATTTTAGAATCTACAGGCAAAAACATATCAGTTAAGAAACAAATCTATTTATTTACCTATTCTTGGTAGATTTCAAACCTGGACCGCAACCTAAAGGCTCTCTGGGTCAAGTTGGAAATAAGCTTTATGAGTTTGCCCGATGGACTGGGGTAACATTTTTAAACTTTCAGGAGAAATGCAAATACGCCATGTAAACTTTGTGAATATTTTTTACAGAACTGGATGGAATCCAAAGCATAATGTTAAGCGAGTGGTTGGAGACTGGCCACTATTGAAACTGATGAAGAGCTCAAGTTTTTGGAGAGCAAGTTCGAGATGTACATATTTTGGGGGTGTAAGTTGACACAAATATTTGCATGATCGTTACAATTATTTTTATTGTGCACTTTTTCCCACTCGATTTGGTTTCAGGGCATTGGACTGCAGCACGGGATGCTCATTCACCGAAGCAATTCGTCTGGAATAACAACGAATCAAATATTGATGTACGAATGAATTGGTTTTCTAATGGGTCACTAGATACGTTACCACATGATCAGTTTATGACTTGTGCTACTTTTCATATTAATGCTGTCAATGAATCTATGATGGGTATCACTGATTGTACTAGAGAAAATGGCCATGTTATTTGCGAGTATTTACTTGAGTGAGCCATTACAAAGTGATATGATAATTTCTATAATAGGTTGAAAGTAAAGTAGACTAGTAATTATTACATTCTACTATCAACCTAACTACAATTATGACTATACATTTAGTTTTATCAGGATTTCAGTTTAACCAAATTTGGTTATGATTTTGAATAATAAATTATACATTTCTCCTACATTCGTCAAGCCCTTCTTTAACATTTTATAATATACATAACGAAATCGGTTTGTTAAATCTCAATAATAAAATAAAATAATTGAATGTGATGTGTTTACGAGCATTGTTTGCTAGTCGACTACCCAGAGTAATAAATAAAGACGGTATTCAAGCTTTGTATTTTGAATAATGTTGGTCGGACGCCAAAAATAACCGACACAATTTCGAAATTAATTTTTTAGTAGATCTCTATCGAACCAATGTTCAGAATAGTCATATTACGTATATATATGTAAGCCTTGTATTTTTAATGCTTTCTCGACGGCTATATATGAAAACAGATTTCAGTGTGATAGGCATATCGTGTCATTTCATCGGTCCATCTAAATTATGAATATATTTTCAACTCGGCATATCTACACGCGCATCAACTTTGTAAATTATTTATTTATCCACCAATTAAATAAGCATTTTATACGAAAAAACCAATATCATATTTTTGTAAAAGGGTAACATTCAGTGTTGACGAGGAACTAAATAATTCCAGAGGTTTTTTTCGAGAACAAGTTTTTTCTCAATAGCTAAAAAAATAACTAGACTTATTGATCCCAAAGAACAACAGCTATTAGACCAATTTTTTTTACGGTCAGTCACCATCGAATTGAGTTTACTTCAATTGTACTTATTTTACTAGTTCATTCCTCTTTATTCATCAAAATGCTTTTAAGCACAAACCTTATAAGGGAAATTGAAT
>JAQFZG010002473.1:0-16501 GCA_034695465.1 Entomobrya nicoleti
AGTATGTATATAAATGAGAGTGAATGGATTTGAATATGAATGACTAAATATACTTAATCAATCATTTGAAAATACTTTTTACATCCTGTTATCAATTTAAGGTAAAATTTTATTTACGGCTGATGAAAAATCTATTTGCTTCCTTAATTTCAAAATGTTATAACATTACACATATAATATTTAAGGAAAAACATTGTCAATGATTTGAAAAGTCTAACGAAACCTGTTGAAAATAATCATTCAACCACGCGAAAAAATATTCTGTTCCATACAAAGTCACTTGTTAGTTCGTCTTTGTCGTGTATCTACTTTCATATTTAGATACTCTTAACATCAAAATCGCACCTATAAACTGTCTTTCGTTCACTTTCTTTCCACGGTTATTTTTAAAGAAGATTCATTCCCATCATCCCTTTCACTTTGGTATAACAATTGCACAGGAAATGTAAACTCAGAGAAGAGCTACTCAACAACAAGTACATACAAACATACATACATACATAATATTAGAAATGAACTATTATATTGAATTAATTAGTGATAATAATTGATAGTAGTGGCAATGACATCCAGTATGTACAGCACTGAGTGGCGGCACATACTCCTCTCGCTCTTCAAAAGTACTTTAAAACATGCCTGCAATATTTTTAAACGATAATATAATAGGTAATAATATTGTCCACACGCATTGCTCGATTGGAGTGAAGTTGACCTTCACTTTCTTTGCCTTAATGAACTGGGCCTTAATCAAACAAGATAGACGAAACCTTAAAGCATACTGTTTTGCACTTGGAGGTCCTTACGAAGTGCTTTCTTTAATGATAATTTTTATTCCACCCACACACGATGACATAAAATTCCAATAAAAATTCATTTAATCTTGTGGTATTTTTTTCATTTTTTTGGTGGTTTAGTGGAAATATGGTTGTCTTAAAACAAATGAATTTTCTTTTCTTCATTCTTTGACTCGTCATTCTCAAGTCTTTTCTATGTTCCAATACAGCATAAAGCATAATCAATGAATGAGCCTTCATTTTACGCAGACTGTTTTCAACCTTTTCAGTCATCTACAAATACCATTTTAATCTTGTATTTTTTGAATGCACCATGAATCAATTAGGTAACGACTGACACATAATTTACTATTTGATCGCCTGGTCTAGTAGACTTCCTAACTTGAATTTACCGATTTTAATAATAACAAAATTTATCAACTAATAAATTAACTATTTAATTCATTACTTGTTATCTAACCTAATAATTTTTTACTTCTTTTCCGCACAGATAATTTTGCTTTTTTTGTTCTATGAGGACTGAATTTTTGAAAAATTGATCTCCTATCCAAAAAGGTACTCTTCTATCGCTTTTGGAGAGAAATGCTTCCCCTTTCATTGCAGAAACATGTCTTGATGCGATCGTGTTGATTTCTAGGCAATGGATGGAAATCATTATGGCCGACTTTTTCAATACCTTAACGCAAACAAATCGATAATTTTAAAAATACTTTTGTTTCGAAATTCAGCAATTAATATATTACTTCATATTCTGCACTTCTATTAATTTTATAGCTGACTTGTTATCGACAGGAATGTAGTTTATGAATTCGAATGCTATTTTCCCAAGAACTTAATTTTTAATTTAATAATTTATTTGTTTCTAGTCGTAATAGTAGTATTCAATATTGGACAGCGAAATTGCGTTGGGACTGTGCTAGGAAGGAATGAAGATGACTGTCAGTAAACACAATTTGAATGCACTTATTTATACCGAAGAAGATATAGATATTACCGTCAATTATTAGTACGATTACATCAAAGCATATTTCACGCGACACGCGACTACTTTATACAACAACATGTATTTGTCACACTCGTCTCTTTTAACAATGTGAAAAATCTGTCTAAAAGTTGTATTCTTTGAATAAAAAGGATCATTCTTTCCTCATTCAAGGTTACTATTAATCCCCAAAGTTCTTTAATATTAATTGATTTTCTATAAATATATAGAAGTAATTGTCCTGTTACAAGTGTGTGCAAATATTCTTGTACAAAACAACAAAACCTGATTAGTAAACTTTATGGCGGCCAAACTTTCTACATCATCATTTCATTTCTTAATTAAAGTAGATACAAAAACACACTAAACACACCTACATGCACCATTAATTCGGAGTTTCCGTACAAGTCATTCGAGTGCTTTAAAAAAAGTACAATTAGTACTTTCGTATAGTAATGTTATCATAACAAAAATATACTGGTATTACTAGCCATTCACCATTTAGAATTAATGCTTCATAAAGTGACGTGAAATGCATGGTCCATGCCGACAGCTCTTCTACATTTACAGATAACGAACTCGATAATTGTTTCTTTTTAATGTTCTATCTATTTCAATCCAAATCAAAATTTTAAATGGTAATAATTGATAAACTAGCCGTTGAGATGAGATGTATCTCACACAGTGCAAAATAGCTGCACAAAAGACAATGTTACAGTTATACATAATAGCGACATACAATACTATTCATCCAGCAATCATTCAAGTTTGGTTGTACTCTAATAGGGCAAATATTAATTTAGTACAGCTCACTTTGTGTAATTTCATCCTGACCAGCCACAAATTCAATACGTACGACCTGGCATAAGATAACCTCAGACTAAAAGATATTGGATTACGGATTAGTTTAGCGGTATGAGACTACATGAGCCCTCCGAAAGTCAATCGTGCATTTTTATCGGAAGATATTCTAATACGTATTATGTACTTTCTTAAAATTAATATGGTAATTAATATTTTCAATTTCAAATAATACATTTGTACTTGTCTGAATAAGAAATCGAAATCAAAGGCTCCAACAATGATCGATAAAGTCGTCAAATGTGATAAAACACCGAGAGACAACTTACTAACATAATATTTATATATGTTACTATATTCAGGCATTTTTTGTGTAAACACTGGCACGAAATAGGCTGTGTGCATGATATTTTACACTTAAAGTAAATTTTAAAACACACATTAGACAACATTATTTATAATTAATTACGCAAACATTGTCATAAAGCATGAAATGACGTATCTCTGCAGACGCATGGTAGAGAACATCAAGAAGATTGATTATTGTATTTTAAACTTTAAACAAACATCTGGTTCTTTATAATTATTGTCAGTCTACCATTAACATCTAACACTTAATTTAATTCAAGATATCCACAACAACACATTAATTTCGATCATCCAGTAGCCGCTTATCTGATTTAAACAGGGATCTTAGAAAATGTACATGTCAAAACACTCACTGTCCTTCTAAGATATGCTGCAATTTATTAAGTCACAGACATTTCCCTTAAGTCTCCTGCTGAGTAACTGCTGCTGAAGAAGAGCTATGGGGTTGAGATGAATGAGAGGATGATGCATTGGAGTCAATTGGAGTTGATGGTGTTAAAGGTAAATTGAATGTGGACAGAGAATCGGCTGCCGACGGTGTAAGTGGCGTAGGTGGTGCTGACCCAAGTTGAGATCCACCACTTTGAGGCTGAGACATAAGTTTCTGGCGAACTTCTCTGATTTTCAATTGAAGGCAAGACTTGCTTGGAAAAACGTCTGCATGTTGATTCTACATAAATACCAATTAGAATTCAATTATTTTACAATATGTTACAAAAAATTGAATTATAGTAAGAATTGTTAATTAAATCCTGCAATTTATACCTGAAAAGTTGAAGTTGCTTGCGTAGTTGGAAACAGACCATTTTCCTCAAACAATTGCACTACTAGTTGCCTTCTTTGTTCCAAAACACGACGATGGCCCTTTTCCATTCCAGGCTCATTCAAATTTCTATTAGCACTCGGTGTCTTAGGAGTTCTTGGAGATCGCAAAGCTGCAAGCGCTGCCGAAGACCCAGGCATAGTTGACGGAGTCCGATCAGGGATAAGTGGAGAAATCGGAATCGTGCCTTCTTCAGTAAATTTGGTTGGATTATCAGCTATATAAGAACATTTATTAGTGAAAACTGTAATTGTAAAACAACAACAAACATTGCATTGCTTCGTTTTGAATTCTTACTTTTAAATGCTTCAACATTGAAATCTGGACCGAAGAACGTGCTTCCCGTTAGTTTCACTGGTGCTGGCGAAGACTCATTGGATTGATCATGATCTCCCCGTGTTTCAACCACTGGATCAGATGCTACACAATTTGGTGTAGGATTAGGAGGATTTAAGCTCGGGCTTTCTTGAATATCTTGTGGTGTTCTAAACTCACCCGAAGGCATACGTTTCTTTCGAAATGTGCTCAATATCATTCGCGGACTAGATGGTAGCGACAAAGTAGAGGGAGAAGGTGTTTCTCCCGGGTTGAATTGAGGCAAGCTTGAGAATTTCTCTGAGAACTTCACTTGCTCCAATACTCTAGAAAAAAGAATAATTTTATGAAAACAATGAAGAGTTTAGCAATATCAAATAGGTTAGAGAAATATGGAAGTCAACAGTCAGTATTTAATATAGAATTCAAAAAAGAGTCCAGAGATCCTCCACCGATATCATGAATGTAAGTACAATCTGTAAATATCTTACTTGTCCATGCCATCTTCCACATTTTTCTTGAAGAAACTTTTTGGAGTTGGTGTAAGTTGAGAAGCTGAAAAACACTCTTGCTGATCTTCAGGAATTTCATCAGGAGCAAAGTCAACTTTGATGGTTAACTGTGGGTGTACCATTGGTTTCTGCTCTTCAGGCTTAACTGTTTCCTCTTCCCGTTCGTCAACTTCCATTGCTGCATTATTCTCATTCTCAGATGCCTTAGTCGGGCTTTCACTTTCAATTTCAAGATTGTCTTTCTTGGCTTCAATGATGTGGGATCCAATGACCGGAGTGAATGAAAGAGGTAAACAGTTTCCTTGAGACTGTCTACGTTGCAAAGGAGCCTTTCCAAGTTGTGCCGGAGTGGGTGCCAGCACAAAAGGTTTTGATTCCTCCTGTAAATTAATTTATAGTACATTTAAAATACACGTTATATATTCAGTTTATGGTAAACCATTTCAATATTCACCATCCTACCTTGTCGCCGGACTTTGCACTCTCTTCGGTAGCGGTGGCTCCCACAGGAATATTCACAATTGTAGCCTTTACTTTACTCTTGTCTATATCTGTATTGATTTCAGGCGGAGCTAAATATCCAAATATATTGTCATGAATTAGTTTGTTTTATATAATTTCAGGCGAATCAAAAAGAATTTAACGCAACGCACCACTTTGTGGAGTAGCAATGTTATTTGCTAAACTGATGTTTGAAGTAACGGTGGTGTCCACAGGTTTAAGCAGTGTTAAGTACGTCGTTGTAACATTTTTATTGTTGGCGAATGGAATCGTAATCGTTGGTCTTACAAGCAAGGCTTGTGTAGGGACTGACCCTCCAGCAGTTGTAACTTGTGTAAATGTAACCAAAGTCGTCTGCGGTTTAGACGTTAGTATGATTTTCTCTTCATGTTGGCCATCGGATCGTTCATCAGACTGATTTTCATGCAAACATAAATTATTATAAATTAATCCTTTGTACACACAGTGATATTGAAGATAATCTGATATGCACTTCATAACAATCTTTTACATACCTTGGAAGGATCTTTTGGACTTGGAACGGATCTAAATGCTCCACCAGCAGGTTGAAACATTAACTTTGGTACAACCTTGGAGAGGACAGGGTTTAATGAAGAATCCGAAGGTAATTGACGAATCGGCTTTGGTTTATTGATTGACGTGGGCGTAAGAATTGAAATCGGGGTTGCGTTTGATGGCATAAGTGTTGTTCCCGAAGAACTTGTAACAGCAACTAACGTATGAGACGTAGGCTGTTCTTTTACGTCACCTTCTGAAGATCGTTGCCCTATTTTCCCAGCTGTTCGGGTTCCAGTTATTTCTACATTCTTATGATCTTCCGTATCTGACTCACAATCAGAAACCTTTTCTTTGCATTGTAAATCAATGTCATCGCAAATAACCTGTAATTCGATAAGTATAAAGTGGTTTAATTTTACATTAAAAGATTGATTATATCCTTATTACGTGTTATATAGTACTACATTAATAAAAAATACCATTTTGTCTTCATCGTCTGAGATGTCGCCAGTTTTATCCTTTTCTAAAACTACAGCTTCTTTGGTATCTCCAAAACTAGTATCCATTACTTCACCAGAACCATGACCTCCAGGAAAAGCTCCATCCTCATTGGAACTGGTTCTTCTACGTTTTCCATTTCCATCTTGTACGCCACTCAATGTACTGCTGGAAGACTTCCTTCTATCTCGACTACACCATTTCCATCCTGGATTTGCTTTGAAATGCGCTTCTTTGACTTCAGATGCCAACTCGTGATACTTTTGTTTTTCTTCTGGGCCAAGTTGATACCACCATTCCCCTAGAATTTTCGATACTGTCCGATTATCCTGATTTGGATGTCTTTGGTGAACCAAAGCTCTGTGTCGCTTGCTGAAAATCATGAAAGCATTCATAGGTCGTCGTATCCTTTCTCGTTCTTTAGGGTCGTCCTTCGACGCAGGAAGGCTTTGTGCACGTCTTTTGGTGGAGCCACTAACAGTCTCAGCGACTCCTTCAAAGACATCGTCATCATCATCGCCAATGTCTGGTAGTACAAGTTCACCATCATGATGACCTACATTAGTGGTTGATCCATCCTTTCCAGCTGGAGATTCGGGAGTACCGTTTTGAGACGTTTGTTGAGGCGGAGAAGGTGTTGGTGTCAGAAATGGTAGTAGAGCATGCCAAGGGTAGACCTTTGGAGTAGTGTCAGTGTCACTTTCATTCGATGTGTTTCCATCCGTCGGTGGTAAGCAGGGTACCACTGGAAGGAGTTGCGTTGGTAGAGTTGGGGCTGCATTGGTTCCACTTAAGCTGTTAGTTGAGGGAAGAACGACAGTTGCCGTTGAATTAGCATTATTTGCATTCGTAGTAGTCGCGCCATTATTGCCGCTCTGAGTAGTATCCACTAATTGTATGATTTTAGGAATGGTCTCAACTTTGGGTCTAACCAAAACAAGTGATGTGGTGTCTGATGATCCGGAGTTTTCAGGGATTATTAACTGAGGTGGAGATGATGGTCCATTTACTATGGTCGCCCCATTGGTTGCTCCCATCGTAGATGAACCGATAGTATTTTTTTCTCCAATTTTGCTGTTCAAATCCACCTCAGATGGTCCGTTTGGGGGACCCCGAACATTTTGTAAGGTAGTTTGCAAAGATTCGGCTGGCTGAGCTATGGATGTGAGCAACAAAGTTTTCCTGGTATTCATAGAAGAGCCGTTAGGAATGGTCATCACTGTACTGATAGGTGTTGAGCTACTAATTGGTGTCGTTCCGGTGGATACAACTATCTGTCGATGCTGTGATTGAGCCAGCATTGACGCGGTAGACACTGGTGCCAATACGATCTATATTGTTTAAATAATAAATAAATTTAAGTCTCACATTTATGTTGCATTAAAATCGAAAGTGAGTGAAATTACCTGAACTTGGCCTTTTGAGCCACCTTGAGCAGATTGTACAACAAGTGGTGTCAAGTTAATAGTCGACCCTTTCATAATTCCTAAAGGTGCTGGTGGTGCCAATGGACCAGTGAAAATGCGATTTCCTTCAGAGATTCCCGAATGATGAGGCTCATGTTTAACCTCTTTGATTACTGATGTATTAGACATATTTTCATGCATAGCACTTGCATGACTAGTAAGTCTAGCTGGATTGGCAATAACAATGCCGATAGGTGTTCCATTAGCTGATGTTGCGGGAACAATATTGCAAGTACTAGTTTGTATGCCATTTACAGTTCCGTTACTGGTTTGTACAATGAGAGGTGCCCTTGAAACACCATCATTGGACATTGTGCTTGGCAACATAGGGCTCATTTGAATTACGCTTGTTCCAGTTGGTGCAATTCTTGGTCGGACAATTTCAGGACGAATAACAGATTGGTGTGTTCGTCCACTAACACTCTGAACCACTACAGCAGGAGATGAAGTCGGTACTGGCGACGTGCATGGCACTCCACTTATGGGCAGAAATAGATTGTGTCTTGACCCCACCGTGAGTGGGGACTGCAGAACTCTTGGTGAATTGCAACCACTCTTTTGTGATGACGGTGGAGAAAAAGATGGAGATGTTGAACGAGAAAGTGATGCGAGTACATTGGCAGCTTCAATTTCTGTGTCATATCTGCCTGCACGCACATCTCGCAAACTACTAGGTGATGTACCAGAATCTCGGGAGCTAGCCTCATCAGCTTCACTTTCTTTGGACTTTGATCGGCTACTATAAACCCAAAAAATACGAATTAAATTTTAGATGAGCTAGTGGAAATACAAGCACTGTCTGAATTGGAAATTGATGGTATTACTAACCTTAGAGAACTATTTTGGGAACCATGATGTGGCTTCTTAATTCCCAAATGCCTTGAACAGAATCCTCGTCGTTGGGATTCCTTTGTGCACCCTTCCTTTGAACATAATCTCCGCCATTGTTTACCATTAAATTTCTTTCTGATTCCTGTTGGCGTTGAAACAACATCCCCTTTTTTGTACTTATGTGGCGTGTCGTTTAGAGACCTCGGTGTAGTAGCTTGACTACGAGGAGTTCCTCTTTCACCTATCAAGCTTCCAGAACTAACGTGACTTTGAACGCTGCTGCATTTACTACTTCCTAGCTGTGTCCCTGGAGTCAGTGATGCACTTCGTCCGCCTATTATTGTTGCTTCGTTGAAGTGTATATCTTCTCGCCTTAGGTCATCATCAGACTCGCAAAAGTCGTACTCCAGCCGCTTCTTTTCTTCCGTATTGACATTGGCATCAATTGCTGGTGACCGTAGATTGCTACTTGTAGCTGGCGCCTCAGTTTCCACCGGCGTCGCAGTAGTCGATTCAGGTATTGTAGGTGCATTATGTGGTAATGCGTAAATGGACTCGATAGCTTTCAACTCATCCCACCACGGAGGCAACAATAATCTAAGATTGGGGCGAGCAACCGTGTAATCTTTGTTCCCTTCCGCAGCAACAGTTACAACATATTGTGGAGGCCATCCACTTATTCTGGATACAACTCCTTCAGCATACAAGTTAGTTTCAGGGCTGGTCCTCACGCACACGTTGCATCCAACAGTGACCTATATAATTTTGCAAAAAAATATTTATTATATTCAAATATAATTACAAAAATTACAAAGTATTAAGCATTTCCGGAAGTTTTTACACATACCTGTGATGGAGCAGGACTGGCATCTGAGACAATATCATAAAATGACGTTGACGATAAAATAACATTAGTGTACTCTTCATAAACTTGATCCCTATCAAAAAGCACAGTGATTGTGGAGTGTCCATTGACGGCTGTAATCACTCCAGGCATGTAAAAATTACTTCTTCCATCCGACCGCTTGGCCAGTACTCGGTGGCCTTTCCATTCACGAAGGTCGAGTACTGGTTGAGATTGGGGAGCATTGGATTGAGTAATATTTGTGGCAGTTCTTTGTGAGACTTCAATTGTCTGGTGACCAGAGGGCTGTGTTTCGGTAGATTGGGCAACCACTTCTGATTTTATATTTGTACTTGTCCAGCGTTGACGCTCTTTGAGTTCATCCTGCTTTGCCGTCTAGAATAAACATTTAATTTACCTTATTATTCAGTTTCCATTATGACATTGAAGGAAAGTATGAAATTTTATTTTTGGTTACTTGTAAAACTGTTTGAAAGCATCCGTCATTAGTATATCTATATTTTGAGGAGTATGGCGATGTTTGCATTTGTTCCTCCACAATATGTTTTTCTGGCGCAGCTTCTCGAACAATTTCGGCTGATGTAGGTCTGTGCATTCTTTCAACAGAAGGTCGTCTATCGCGGTAGTCTTCCGCCGGTGATTCCTCAACGGAGGCATTTAAAGCTGCTGTATTAGATATGACACTACTGTGCTGTTGGTGAGAAGAATGCTGCTGAACAACACCAGGAGCCCTACGAAGAACAAACTCATGGGAATGCTCCTCCTTTCTGTGATGGGCTGGCGGCGCAGTCATCAACAGCCTATCGTCCACAACCACTGACTGAGAATGCGTCATCGACTGATGTTCCATATTCGGGTTGTGCTGCCGGTGAAGCATACCTTGACTGAGTAGAGGAGCAATTTGTGCAAATTTTGCTTCTGCAGGAGTATTAGTTGACATTGATGTTACTACAGAATTTGAATTTGTTTGTTGTGTGTAAGTCACGTATTCCACTGGTGATTTCATTCTGTCAATTGATAAATTCAGACCTTCGTTTGCGGGAGATCCCTGGTAATGTATCATATGGGAGGTCTGGAATGAAATTAAAAGAAATTAAATTGCGAAAATGCTTGCAAGACAGAGAGAAAGATTATTTTATTAGCATACTAGGCGTTGATTCGCGCATACCTTAGAAGGAGATAAGTGATGACGAAAAGCTGATGAACTATACTGTCCTGATTGACTCGATGATCCTTGTGGAGATGGGGACATGTGAACTGTTCTTGAGGGTTGAACGTGTTCTGAGTGCACAGAATGTTGTATATGCTGCACACGATAAGCTGATGGGGATGGAGACCTGCTTCTGTAATTAACGACCGATTGTTGCTGGGTCGAAGCTATTGCACCGTAATGAGATTGTTGCTGCGTTTGACAATGTTGAGAAGGGGGGCTTAAACTTCTAGCGTGAACACCAATGCGACTATTCGCTGATCTACAGCCCAAGTCCATGGGTTGATGATCCGACTGCGCATGTCCCACATGAGGACTGGAGTCCTGTCTTCCTATCGACAGGACAGAATTCGGTGGAGATAAAGCGACACCAGGAGTATTTGGGCCACTAGCTTTGTACATTAAAGAGGATTGTTGAGTTACAACAGCTCGGTTCTGGTTTGGACCATAGGGAGAGGAGTATACAGAGGGATCCTGATTTTGGTCTCTAACAGAAAGCGAAAGGCCTTGGCCATGCTGAGATGAGGTGGAGTAATTGGTTGGGCTTTTGATAACATGGTGTTGTGTAGACATTGTAGAAGGCGAGGGACGATCATAGGGATGGTTCGAAAGCATGTTGACCTTCGTTTGTATACTATACGAGTCACTTACACTACTATTGTTACTAATATGAGACGGATGAGAATTTAAACCGGGAGATGAGGTTACAATCACGGGTTGAGAAATGGAACTTACGCGAGGAGGAACACTGTTATTTTGGCTGCTATTAATAACTATAGCGCTAGCTGGCTTTAAATTATGGATATTTTCCGGAGATCTGAGTTCCCCACCACCACCTTCTCTCACAACAACGGACTGGTGCTGTGATACGAAAACAGTTGAGTGGATGGTATTTACATGTCGACTATTTGCAACAATAGCTGAGTGACAACTGGAAGGCATTGACGAAGGCAAGGGCGCATTGTTCTGCGTTGTTAATTCTCTGTCATCAGCGCTGATGTGGTTGGTTGAAACTACTACTGGCGATGAAGTCGGAACATTAGACGAGGATAAAGTTGAGGAAGAGCTGTATGTTACCACTGAAGCAGCAGTGGAAACCGGACTGGCCGTTGTTACTGGCAAAACATTTTTCTCAGATTCCTGACTCTCAAAATCTGACAGATCAAATTTTCTTTTCTTTGGAAGTCGCTTGAAAGATTCACTGCTACTGCTGCTGCAGCCTCCTCCAGATGTACCAACACTACCTCCGTTGTTTCCATCTTTTAAAGCGTCCTATGTAACACAAGCAGAACAAAATGTTAGAGAAATAACTTTGAATTTGTGTATGTTCTTTATATCGATTGCAAAATTATTATAACTAGATTATATGGAACGTTACGTACAGGCTTGCTGGGTGTGCTATCATTCCGTCCTCCACTGATCGCGTCTACTCCACTATGACCGTTTCCAGCGTTGGTCACAACCACTGGTGGCTGTTTAATCTACAAAAAATATACAAGATAATACAATAACATTATTCAGTTTCATGTACATATTAGAAAGCCACCTTCCCAAGGCTCATCATGTAATATACCCCAAGAGAACTTCATTTATATGGGAAAAATCAATACAAGAGTACGATGGAGTAAAAAAAACTACCACTCATTATTGATGACACGACAGACAGACAAGACTGGATAAACTAAAAAGCTACTCCATAAGCCTAAATGACCCTGTTGCTGCCTACCTTGATGAACACTGTGGGACTCACGTTCTCGTCAACCAGCTAACTACCATCGCTGGTAGTGTAGTGGTCAAATAGTTTGCCCATATCACATATCATGTTCCATGATAATAATGTGTATAAAAAAGCTTGCCCATATTATAGACAACTTCACCTTGATTTACTTTCTATAGTCTATATTACAGTCCATAGTTCATAAAACATTTCAAACGGCAGGATGTCATATAGTATGCCGTTGCTTTGACTAGACCTGAGTACAAAAAGTATTCAGTTCGGTACTTTCATTTCTTTCTGCTTGCAAATTTGGTTTCATGCTTTCTCTTTTTTTTATTGCATGCACCTACACGTTATACATTCACTGTTCCTCCGACCGTACTCAATTGCGTTGAGTCTAATAAAGTTTTTAAGCAAACTCCGATGTTGATTATGATTATGAATTCCATGTCTTGTTTAACTTTTTCTTTCTTTCAATTCCAAATCGAGAAGTAATCGTGCATATGACCAGTCACGAAACACGAAACAATACGAGGTACGACGAATCCAGCAAAACAACGTTAAAATATTTATGGATAAAAAACTGAATGAAAAATGAACTGTTTCCTTTAACCTTCTACGAATAAAAATAATAAATGAGTATTAACCACTATACTTTTTAAATTGCTTTAGTTAGGCCAACATTTTTGAACCTATTACTACTTCAATTAAACTATTTAACATTGCTAATCGATTTCATTATGCATCATTTTTAGCTAGTGGGATTGAACGTAAAATCCTAAAAATCTAATTTATGAGGTGATTTTGACTAACCTGATCACTTGAATTGTTGGATGACCAATCGTCCGTCTTATGAGAACCACTCCCGTTGGTAGAAGCAATGGTATTTCCTACGTCACCATTGCTCGTAATCTCGGATTTCCCATTGGTACTTGCAGGAGAATTTTCTGAGGAATGAAAATGATTGGACGTCGCATTTTGCTGAGATTCAGCAGGACCTGATTGTTGCGCTACAGGAGCAGGACTTTGCCTTCTACCTCCCCTTCCACCCGCACCTCTTCCTCTTTGTGACTTGGTGACTCCTCCGCCCCGACCATTTCGCCTCCTGTTTGTATCTGGCTCAGCTATAAATAGAATAATTATGGAAAAAACCCATAATTCTCTGCATAAAACTTTCTCTAACAATTAGCTATACTACCGATAAATCACTCAACTTACCATTATTAGCTGTTTCAACGTTTGCCTTTCTTCGACCCATGGGTTCGAATTATGTTTCAAGCTTGGCAGCTAATGAAACAGGCGAAACGAGAAATCCACAAAGGATTTAAAAAATTAACGGCTGAGGTTTAACAACCAGTTGACAAACATTTGTCCTTTTTGTAAACTAGTCCAACTTTTTAATGTAACGATGATTCATGATATATACGCTATAATCCTCTTCTAAACTTTTCACCATAATGTTTCAGTCGAGATTGTTTCGTTGCGCATCAATAACATCAATTCATTGTGTTGTCCGCTCTTCCAATCCATTCTGAAAATACAAAAAAACATATACATTTAGTAATGCTTTTCAAACGAAGAAACTAAAAAGAAATTAAATATCCCAAAGATTACAGTACACTTCATCATTTATTTCTTCCCCTCCCCGTTGCGGAACAAAGATTAACTTGAACTTTTTCTGTGAACCGAACCAAGATTCTGACTTCTTTATGTGTTTGTGCAGTGTAGTACACATGTTTAAAATGTAGTAAAACAAAATTTGAAAACTACTCCAATCAGTGATATTTGTACAAAGTAAAAACATGTATCATCTGCACAGTGTACAGTTTGCCATTTTTCATGGTTTATGTGTGGATCGGAAGTGTGTTGGATTTTATACGGTAGTCCCAATACTTCAAAATAAATCATTTCATCTCCTCCTCCCTTTCGTGGCAAATGTATGTAGTAAGCAAGAGAATAAATCGTTAGGGTAAAAACTATCAACGATCGAATCAGTTTTAAAGGTGGAATTATTTAGTATGACTATATATTGTGACGCCTAGTCAGTTCCATTCTGAACGCTGAACACAAACTTGCTGATTGTGGCGAAGTAACACAAATTGGGGTAACGTGATAAGCTTTCACTATTGTATGATCTGTTCTTTGACGGTTACATATAAGTCACATTCAGCTACAAGTGTACCCCCAATCACCAAAATTGGTAATTACTCGAAAAATATACATGCTTCATAATTTTAAATGGATAATGCTTCTTTTATGTGTAAAATGATTCATAGGTATAAATCATACCTTTAAATTGTTCTAACTAACATAACTGTTCAAAAATATTCAGCAAATATCTAAGAGAATTTTTAGTTAGTCCTCTAATTTATTTAGGAAACAAGAGAATGTTTCGTGGATTCTGATATTTCACATAAATACCACACGTGTATATTATTCATTTATGCATGCATCCCAAAGCCAAAGGAAAAAATGGAAAATTTGTGACCATTATCATCATCGTCTTCTTGTGAAATTGTATCCTCCTTTGATGTCAGAGGAACGTGATTCATTACCACTAGTTGGAAACGTCAGTATCGCCAACCTCAGGTTTAAAATACACACACATGCGAAATAGATGAGAATTGAAATTGAAATCTTAAGATTTCAAGTTTAAAAGTGGAGCTTCAAAGATATGTAAAATATGTCTTTGTTGTATGTCTCATTAACGCTGTGTTTGTGTCATTAACTTTGTAGTTTGCTGCATGAATATGTGCGTGCTCATGCAACACCAAAACATACTTAAAACATTTTCTTCTCTTTCGTGTTTCTGATAAAACACAAGACTTATCCGCTTTCGATCCTCATAATAATAATAACCAAACATCCAATTTATTTTTTCTCGGAGTAATGTAAATCTTCAAATTTCACAAGTACAGTAAAAAACGAGCCCAGGAGACGTGCGTACATATAATTACAACATTGTTTTCAAGAATACATCCTCCAATTTTATCACTTGCTTTACACTTTTTCTTGAAGTTATCAACAAAACGACTCCACCCACTAAAACGCTACCTGTTTGACAATTTATTTTTTAGAGTTCAATATACAGTAATTACATTAGAATTCTGTATCCTGATGTCATGTAATTGTAAAATCATGAAGAAAAAGGACAGTGACAGATAAACTAGTTGCTTTGAGTGTGAAACTGCTATGCTATATTATATCGCCGCGTGTATGTACGAACATTGTACTAAAAAAATAGAAGGGAAAGGGCCGAGAAAAAAATCACAGGATGTTGGGTGAACTTTTTATGTGCCCACAATAAAACAACAGTCATCGTCATCATCGTGTAATCATAATGTTGTGAATATGGATTGTACATTCGTTTTTTATAACGAAAAAATCATATGAAACATTAATGTAACGAAATTTTGAGTCAGAATTACTGACTGCTTATGGACAAATAACATTGCATGAGAAATACGATTTGAGAGCTGTTAAAAGTCATCTTTTTTATGTGTATTCCTTTGACTTTTCCCAGTGGTTCTCTTAAACTCATACCACATATAACGCAAAGCATATTGAAAAGTATGTACCAAAAAAGTTGTATTTTACATGGCTTAATGTCTCTGAGGTAGATTCCTCTTCTCGATTAATTTACGTGTAACAAACCGATGTATTTCGTATCACCCTTCCTTGACAAAAAAAATCTTACAAAAGTTCACTTGAGAAATGCGCTAAGCAAGGATAAAATTACGCTCATAATAACAGTGTCGTGTATGTATGATGGAGTCAAAGACAATTTGAAGGAAATCCCGAAAACCACACATTTGTAAACTCATTATTGTTGTCGTACAAAATGTGTATAAAAAGTGAGGTGAGCGTAGTTTACAATACGGGTATATTTTTATATATATATAATTTCCCTTTAAAAATCATTTTTACAGTTTATTCAAACTCAATTTTGCGTGTTCCATAAGAGGCTGTTAGGGCTATAATGATAAACTTTCAAAAAAATATACACACAAAAAATTGAGGAGGGCGACCGAAAAATTATGATTTTGTTTTGTAGGGAAAAATATTAGTGGTGTGGTAAAGAGAGAAGGGTTGTAAAATAAAGGAGTTGTTTTCTCTAAACACCAAAAAAAATACACTTTACCTACCTGTTTGTCACAATATTTACAATTTCAATTTTACTATGTTCTCAGTCTGCCGTAGAGGCACCTGCCCCTATATTTATGCATGTCAGTTGATTTTAAATGATAGCGTATCATAGAAGCACACCTGGTCAAGAAAAGAATGTGTACATATCTTGA
>JAQFZG010002474.1:0-16498 GCA_034695465.1 Entomobrya nicoleti
CCACGAAATACTGTGTGGTTCCCATCGAGTAACCAATGTAAAATATCTTTTCGTTTTTTGATACTTCAATAATTTTGCCCGTTACTGCGGGTACGTCATTCATTCCCATTTCATGCCAACTATGTTAATTTAATTATTATTACGTTTCGACTATGAATTATCCTCATGATTTACTTTGCGTAAGAAATGGAACAAATTAACACAAACCTGAAATTCCAGTACTGTAAATCTGTTTGTGAATTCAGCTTTGTATGCCCTAAAGAATATGTTGTTCCTCTTGCATTACCAAGCCATACTTCATAGCCCGCATTAGCTAACATAAAGGCTTGTTTAATAAAAGGAAAGTGTTTTATGGTACACATTTGAGTTTAAGTTTTAGTTAATTGATTGCTATGAGCATTAGCTTACGTAAATTTCTACTTCCTGGTTGAAAATTCCAACAATCTGATGAAAGCCCTAAACCATGATTTAAGTATACAGCTTGTTTCCTTTCATTGGTTTTACCTTTAATATTTGGAGATCCAGTGATTCTGTATACTGTAAGAATGTAGCCGTCCTTTGTGGTTATACTGTAGGTTTCAAATGGATAATTATAGGTTGCGAGAATCTCGGGCTAAAATAACATCAATTTCAAAGGGTTTTAATGAAACATTTCTCATAGTTAGTTATGGTAAATGTTGATATGGAGACAAAAGAATATCACCGTAATTTTGTTCTGATCTGGATGCCTTTGTAACAAGCTGTGTTTTGCTTCTGAGCTGCAAGTTGCAAATGGTAGGGATAACTGAGCCGCTTTTAGAGAAGGAGGATTTGCTTCACAAATGTGGTCCGGTGTTGTGGGTATATCAGCATGGATATCTAACAGGCTTTTTATAGTTTTTATCATTTCCAAAAGTAATATTTTTGAGGTTAACATTGTGACACAACTTTATTTTTGATTGGGAGAAAACTAATTATTTTATTTTATTAAATATTTACAAATTCTTTGGGACAATCAAAAATAGGGAAGTTTTACTCATACTACAATATAAGTAAATATTTATAGTTGGCAGAATAAATTGGTTAAACTGTTTCAAATTAGATTGAAAATTTGTGTCTTTGGCCTACATATTTTTTTAAACATTATCACTGATAAGACGAAAAATTGCTGAATAAAAGTAGACTGAGTCTGCAGTTAAGTTTTATATAGTTTTTGTTGCTTATACTAGTTTATTGTTCTTTATAAAGTAAGGCTTGTGTACTATGAAAATTAAATCAGTATACAACTGTTCAAAATTTTACGGCCTATATATTCTGCAATATAAGTACATGTATCTGACTTATTAAAATGACTTCCTTGTATTTTCTGCAGATTATAGCAATTTGAAAATTCAGAAGAAAAAATCTGCTTTATTAACAGCTATTTTTTATACTGTAAGCCTTTGTAATATTCTAAAGTAACATAGCTATTATATGTACCAATGTACAACTGATCTACAATTTTACAATGAACTCACCTTATAGTTAAGTAAACACGACAAAGTTAAGCGATCCAGGATGGTTTATTAAAATTTAAAGATGTCCATATAGCTACAACGTTTACGTGTTCCAATACACCTAACTAGGACATGAGTAAAAATGTAACTAATTGGTCGATTGTAAACATCTCAAACTGCAATGGGGTATCCTTGTCAATTGAATAAAATGAACCAAATTCAGCTCGTACAGAACCACAAGATTGGAAAAATCGATGATACCACCGACGCCTTCCTCGACTTGATTGTAGCATTGAGTTTTGAAATAAAACCTTTCTATATAACGCTGTATTTCCTCAGATTGCGCATACAAATCGGCAAAGTAGCCAAATATAAAAATAGTTATTGGTACCAAATTCAATGCACAAGTAAAGAACAACAAGGAAAATATACCAGGAATCCGATCAGATAAGATGATACAAACAAACAAGCTCAATATTTGAAACGCAATGACCATCACAGCATAACCCACTATTAGGAAGTTTTGATTAATTTCATTGAATAAAGTTGCAAATATTTGAATTTTTCGATATTCCACGATTACGTTCCTTAGATCAGAAGATCTTGGTTCGGATGAGGCCAAATTCAAAAGTTTTTTTGAAACTGTTCTTTTATAGGCAAATAAGCTTTCTGTCAAATAATATGCATATGTCATCAAGCCAACAGGAAGATCCACAAGACCACCAGCTACAGTAGTAATACATCCCAAAAATAACAAACCGGTGGTACAAAACTTTATTACGAAGTTGTACTCATCGAAAATTGTTTTATGAGCCATGCATTCAGAAATCAGAAAATAGCCAGGAACAGATGCTAAACAAGGAGAGTAAATCGAAGCAGCAAGCGAGGCTAAAACAAGTACCGCTTGATTTGCCCTCATAGCCACCAAAGCTAGATTTAACAAATCACGCTTAAATTTTGAATTGCCCGTAGAATCCTTTCCATCTAAAAATACAAATCATTAGCTAAAGTAAAACAAAACTTAATACATTAAATTATAAAATTATTGCTCACAGTTTTTTCCTTTGAGAAATATAACCAAATTATTAAAACCATGGGTAAATGCCAAAGTGTGTTTTGAATACATCCAACGACCAAACGCACAACCACCAACAGCATTATTTGCAACGACTCCATAAGGGGTTGAATGAGGGGTCGATCAGGGTGAAATTTGAAACCATCTGCTAATACTAGTTGAGTTAGTAGTCCGAGGGAATAAATTGCCATAAAATTTTGAATTCGCTTGAATACGAGCCATTTTAATCTACTGGTTTTCAATAAGCCTTCATTGAACGATACAAATCGGCTGTTTTCGCTGCTCCAATAGTAGCTTATACAGCAAATTTTGCTAGGAAATTGGGTCAGCAAAATGACCCATTTGAAAATACCATCGTCTAGTGGTATCTTAGAAACTCGTTGGTCTTTCGGATGTTTCTTCTTATTTGGATTTCCAGGTGACATAATTGTTACGGTTCTGTGACGACTGGGATACTTTTGGGTGTTTCAACCAATACAAAATATCGCATTACTATTCAAAAAGTAAATTGGCACTGGCGCTTGATGCCAACGCTGTCTAGGAAAAATATAATTGTTATGCCAAATGTCAATTCCAGGAAAGCTGATTGACTAAATTATTAAGTGGCTTAGCTCGTAACTTAAATATATATTTACGATATATACGGGTATACGAATTAGCTGTCTTCAATATACGAACGTAACTTTATGAAAGCATATAAATTTCCTACATGATATAATATTATTTGGCACACACGTCATTTTAACTAAGACACCCGATTATATTAAAATTTGGTTTATATAAATACAGGCGAACATTTAAGTTACGTGGTGAACAAATTAAATATTGAAATATTTAGATAAAAATCATATAAGCGAAGCTAACGTTAACAATCTAAAATATTTACGTAAAATATTATAGAGCTATTTTACGCTTTTATACTCGTAAACAATTGCCGACGTTTGGCATAGACATGCGAAGAGCTAGAAGTGATAGATTAAGTATTAAACTTTAGTCAAGCATTTTAGCACAAAAATAGTACATAACAATTAATATCGCTGTTTGCCTTGTAGATCTGATTTCAGTTTAATCTAGCCCTCACGCAAAAATTCTAGGACCATGTGTACAACTGTTAAAATAACATTTAATGTCCAGAAACACCCAAATACTGATGATACTAAGTACGGTTACTCATATACTATATATGGGATAGTTTCATTATATCTTATGCCGATCTTTGTATAGCAACTTAAAAATGTTCCAATAATAACAAAGTTTCCTTATAAGAAGTCATTTGAATGCAAATTTGTATTTGTTTCAATCGAAACTGGAAAGAGAACGCAGAAATAGCAGCAGATAAGTTTTATTCTTATAGAGTGTATTCTTTGAATTCAATTCTTTGATCAATTTGTGATAATGCAAAATACACTTGCTGACGACCACAATAGTGAAAATCTCTTAAAAATCAATGTATACATGTATTGTTAACCTAAATCGCTTTGGAGCTTAATACCAGCTTTTATTTCAAACTCGTGTGCTCATTACAAAGCCTGAAATTATGCAGAATTTCAACAGTCAAACAAATAATTAAGATCATATTACGTGCCAAACGAAAACCTTCATTCTACGTATATCGGTACTAGATACATGATATTCACTTTTGTACAACCAGATATTATACATGACGTAAAGCCTAGTAACTTATGTTGCCAGCTATAATAAACATACTTCAATGTCACAATGCTCACATTGGCATTTTAAAAACTAGTTTCACTGAATATTAAAATTGTGAGGAACATAGATTTGTCTTCTTATATCAGTTTGCAAAAATTTGCAAGCTGAACCAACCGAATAAATACAAAATTAAAGTTCGTGGCTATCATATTAAATTTGTTTGCCCAACATCAAGTATTAAAGTGGGGAAATTATAAGTTATAACGCCATGATGAATGATGATGATGATTTTCCAGCAAACTTTGCTTAAAAATTAGCCAAGCAGGACGACACACTTGAAAATTCCATCGTCAAGAGGTGATGTAGACTTGTGTTGGTATTTGGATTGTTTTTCCTTAAGTTGAATTACTGCTGACAATACTTTTATGGTTCTCTGTAAAACGTACAATTTTGGAACGTTTTAAGTGCAACAAATTGACGCATTCCCATTTCGAAGGTTAATTGACACTTAATTAAAAGGCTTGTAAAATTTGATGCTAACAATCATTGGAAAGCTTTTTTATTTATTCATACCACATGTCGACTTATAACTCTGTACCCGTGAATATGATTACTTGTACGTATTTATATAACAATGTAGAATATTATACTTTTCCCTGTAATATATAAGTCGAGAGAAGAGGAAGCTTTTATATACTTGTTCACCAAAAAAACTGATTGCATGAATTAATCAACAGCTTAACTCGTAACACTATATACGTCATTATATAGCTAAGATAACTTTACTACACATACGTAACTTTATGAATACAGATTAATTTTTCATGTCTTAACTTGGCACATAATACCCAGTTATATTAAAGTTTGGTTTATATAAACTAAAGCAAGGATTATAGCTCCATTGTAAGATAAATAAAGGTACAAGAACTTAGATAATAATCTTATAAGAAAACACGATAGAAAATAAAATACAAGCTTTATTTTTTATAAAAGCGTAGAGGGAAATTCACGTGGTTATATATTTTTTTTGCTAAATTTGCATGTTGCTTACCAAACACGACTAAGAAGGCTGGTTTATACTTTAAATGAGAAAGCAAGGTGGGGAGAGTTATGCATTTGTTTTAACGAAATTATATGAAAACATGAATTTATTTTTCAAATAGTACTGATTAAATCAAAAAGATTAAAATAATGAAACAAAACACGTAAACCTATAGTAAAAATGCCAAACATAGCAAATCATTGACTTGCTTCGCCAGTGCCAGAAATGTTTGTTTGGTTGGATTTTTTTTATTTCACTAAATATTTCCCCTCACGAATTATACCAAATTTACAATTTGTATATGATAATTTATTTAGTTTTAGATTTCCTACGAGTGCTTAAATGCTCGAATGCTAATACATGAGTAAAAGCGACACTAATTGGTCAATTGTGAACATCTCGAACTGCAATGGTGTATCCTTGTCAGTTGAGTAAAATGGACCAAATTCAGCTCGTACAGAACGACAAGATTTAAAAAATCGTTGACACCACCGACGCCTTCCGCGACTTGATTGTAGCATGGAATTTTGAAATAAAACTATTCTCATATACTGCTGTATTTCCTCAGATGACGTATACAAATCAGCGACGCAACCAAATATGAAAATAGTAATTGGTATCAAATTCAATGCACAAGCAAAGAACAAAAAAAAATAAAGCAGGAATCCGATCAGATAAACTGATACAAACAAATAAGCTCAATATTTGGAACGAAATGACCATCACAGCATAGCCTACTATTAAGAAATTTTGATTGGTTTCATTGAATAAGGCTGCCAATAATTGAATTTTGCGATATTCCGTGATTGTGTTCCTCAGATCAGACTACCCTGGTTCGGACGACTCGAAACTCAAAAGTTGTTTCGAAACACTCCTTAAATATATAAAGTAATCAATTATGAATGTCTCTTGATTGAAAAAAAACCTAACAATGATATACTCCTTTTTAATACCTTTTGTAAGCAAGCAGGCTTTCTGTCAAATAGTATGCATTTGTCATCAGGCCGACAACAAGATCCAAGAAACCACCAGCTACTGTAAGCATGCAGGTGAAAATGTACAAGACCTTGGCGAAAATTTCTATTCCGAACTTGTAACTACCAAAACCTATGTTATGAGCCATACATTCAGAAATTAGAAAATAGCCAAGTATAGACGCTAAACAAGGAGAGTAAAGCAAAGCAGCAAGTACGACTGATGGAATAACTGGAAGGTTTACTGTCATAGCGACCAAAGCGAGCTTAAGCAAACCCCGCTTAAATTTCGAAGTTCCTGTGGAAAACTGTCCATCTAAAATACAAAACACCAGTTAATTGACAATAAATGTAACTACATCAGTCAAATACAATAAAATCTTACAATTGTGTTTCTTAAGATATTGGACCAAGTTATTGAAACCATTTGTAAATGCCAATGAGTGTTTTGCATACATCCAACGACCAAATGCACATCCACTAGTAGCAATTATTGCCATAGATTCCATTAGTGCTTGAATCAGCGGTCGGTCAGGGTGAAACTTTAAGCCATCTGCTAATACTAGTTGAACTAGTAACCCAAGCGAATAAAGCAACAGCAAATTTTGAATTCGCTTAAATAGAAACCATTTTAATCGACTAGTTTTTGTTAAGCCTTCATTGAATGATACAAATCGGCCATTTTCTCCACTCCAATAGTAACTAATACAGCAGATTTTGCTGGGAAATCGACTAAGCAGAATGACCCATTTGAATATCCCGTCGTCGAGTGGTATGGTAGAATTGTATTGCTTCTTCCTGTTTTGAATTATTTGCGACATAGCTTACAAATGTCAAACTGTGGTTCCCTGTAAAATGGTATACTTTGGAAAGTTTCAAGCCTTAAAAATATTACATGACTATTAAAAAGGTAAAGTGGCACTGGGCTAACAGCATTTAATGCAAATGCTGTCGGGGACAAGACTGCTTTGTATATGTGTTATATCACAAATCAGTTACGAGTAGTCGTATCGCTTGAATTCTTTAGAGGCATAACTCGAAACACCAAATACGTCAACATATAACTCAGATGGCTCTACTTTACGTACGTAACCATACGAAAACAATTATTTTCCACGGGATATATTATTAACTGGTAGGTTGAGAACTTTGACTATGGAACATGATTAAGTTAAAGTTTGGTTTGTGTAAACACATGCGGGTTTTTTACATAGTAAATTAATTGAATAATGAAGATAATCATGGTACAAGCAAAGCCAACAGAAAATAGAATATAATCCCCTATTTTTTAGAAAAGCGAAATTTGCAAAATTTGGCGACGTTTTTATGACGTGCACGACTTTTTATTGAAAAATTATTTAATATTGCATTGGTTAGTTGGCTTTTTATCTACATTATACCATAATTCGTGGAATTAAAGTGTTGGTTCTAGATGTAGATTGAGATACATAGTATATCCGGCTTTAGTTTTTATTTTTTGCCACTAACACTGTTTTAATATTTTATTGGTAAAAAAAAATCAGATTTTACGTCAGATTGCCTTACACCACATTGTCAGCTATATTTATGAGATAGGGTTTAAGTATATAACTGTATTCTTCTAGTTTCCTTTAATTTCATATCATACTTCTACTTTCTCTTGTAGCTTCTCATTGTGTTCACCATATATGCCCTGTTGCTTGCAAACAACCCGGGTTTAAGTCCGACTTGGTAATAAGCATTTCAAAAAGATAATAATGTTAAATGTAGTATTTTTACATAAATTAAACGACATGTCTTGAATAAATGTACAGGATTTATTGATAAACTTAAATAGATCAGAGATATAACATAGAAGAAATAATTGGAATAACAATTAGAAATTGCATTGTTTAAAGTCATCTAAGATTTAATGTTCAATATCTGTGTATACATGCGTTGCAATACATACAATACATTTCCACATTTCGCAGTACATTTTGGACTAGCAACACATGCCCAAGTAGAAACATAACCAACTAATGCAACCAACGTAGCTTAATACATAAGTAGAAACGTTACCAATTGGTCAATTGTAAAAACCTCAAACTGCAATGGCGTATCCTTGTTGATGTAATAAAATGGACCAAACTCAGCTCGTACAGAGCGACATGATTTAAAAAACCGTTGACACCAGCGACGCCTCGACAAATGAACTATTGAACTTTCGAAAAGAACATTTTTCATGTACTGCTGTATTTCTTCAGATGACGTATACAAATCGGCGACGTAACCAAATATGAAAATAGTTATCGGTATCAAATTCAATGCACAAGTAAAGAACAATAAGAAAAATAAAAATGGGATCCGATCAGATAAACTGATGCATACAAACAAGCTCAATATTTGGAACGAAATGACCATCAAAGCATAGCCAACTATGAGGAAACTTTGATTGGTTTCGTTGAATAAAGTTGCAAATAATTGAATTTTGCGATATTCCAAGATTGTGCCCCTTACATTTGAAAATGTTGTTTCGACTGACTCATCATTAGAAAATTGTTTTGACACAATCCTTAAATATAAAGAATGAAACAATTGTTTTTTTCACAATTGAAAGAAACCCAACAATAATTGTAATACCTTTTATATGCAAATAAGCTTTCTGTCAAATAGTATGCATATGTCATCAAGCCAACAGAAAGATCCAAGAGACCACCCGCCACTGTAGTCATGCAAGCCAAAAAGTATAAGATGTCAGCGCCAAATTTTATTCCAACGGTGTAACTACCAAATATACCATTATGAGCGCCACATTCAGGAATCAGAAAATAACCAAGTATAGAAGCTAGACAAGGAGAGTAGAGGACAGCAGCAAACACAACTGACGGAACTACTGGAAGATTTGCCGTCATAGCAACCAAAGCTAGATTTAACAAATCCCGCTTAAATTTCGAACTGCCTGTAGAATATTTTCCATCTAAAAAAACAAAACATTAATTAAATTACGTTAAATATTTGTTAAAATTTTTACTTGCTTACAATTGTTTTGTTTGAGAAATAAAACCAAATTATTGAAACCATTGGTAAATGCTGATGAGTGTTTTGTGTACATCCAACGACCAAATGCACATCCACCAACAGCAATTATTGCCATAGACTCCATAAGCGGTTGGATAAGGGGTCGATCAGAATGAAACTTGAATGTTTCTGCCAATATTAGTTGAATAAGTAGACCAAGAGTATAAATAGCCATAAAATTTTGAATCCTCTTAAATAAAAACCATTTTAATCTACTGATTTTCGTTAAGCCTTCATTAAACGATACAAATCGGCCGTTTCCACTACTCCAATAGTAGCTTATGCAGCAAATTTTGCTGGGAAATTGGGTAAGCAGAATGATCCATTTAAAAATACCATCTTCCAAAGGTGTTATGGAAAAATGTTGGTCGTTGGAAATTTTATCTTTATTTGGTTTTACTGGTGACATAACTTTTACAGTTCTCTACAAAATTCTACAGAGTTTTTGGGAATATTTTAGATAATACGAAATAAACAAGCCTATTTCAAGCGAAATTCCGCAATGGAATAAGTCATTTGAGACAAACACTAACAATGCCAATGATGTTTTTATCCTTTTCAACATCACATAAGTTTACACTCATAGCACTATACGAGTAGCTAAAAGGCGAGTTTTTTTTGTGCGTCCATAACAATATGTTATGATAACGACTTTTGAACTGATACATTATTTATTGGTTAAAACGTGCTATTTAGGAATGGACTAGAAAGCTTTGATATAATTTATTATGCCACGAGTGGATTTTATGCAAACGTACTGACCGATTTAGCCAGCAGTTTAAGAGTGCTCATGTAACTACGACGGACTCTTTATACGGACGTAACTACATGTCAACATGTTTACCCAAAAAAAAACTATTACGTTAGAGTCATGATTAAATTTTAACTTGGTTTATATAAAAACGTGAGGCGATGTCATAAATGACGTTAAGGAATTAATTAGAATTTTATGACAAGAAAAAATCCAGCCTTTTAACTTATCGAGTAACGTATTTTTGTTATAAATTTGATGGTAAGGAGGATGTTGAATGTTAAAATAAAATATACCCATATTCATTTCGTGTAATAAACGGAGTGTCATACAAACAAAATGTGTTATTTAAAAACAGATAGGTTGTTTTCTGGTGTAACTGTTCAGTCGACATATGCAGTTTGTATTGTAATTAGTAGTAATTTTCCTGATAGTTTTATGTTTTCGTAGATAAATTGGAAGTTTGGTTTTTGTGTATAACAACGCGTACATTTAGCCACTATAAAAACGCTAATTTTTATCCACTGTACAATTTTCGTGAACTTTATAAATGTAATTTTATTAAAAACTCAACAAACTAAACACAATATTTCCGGGATAAAATGTCAAATAAAAACAATTACACCAAACACAATTTGAAAATGAAACAGCACGCGAGCAAGATTAGCAGCAATATGTTCCATCGCTTTTCTTCACATCTTGGCACCTGAGACAAGTTTCCTTGGCTTTGACAAAGACAAGTCCGGCATCACACTCTAGCTCTTGTTCGTCGGGATAGAATAGATTCGGTGGTTGGTAAAGGTACCTGGCTGAACACTCTTTAATCTCACTCCAGTGACATTCTAGGCATTTGGGGTCTTTCCAGTAGCTTTCCAAAACATTCATGCTCAGTTTCTTGGGGTCGCCACAGTTTCCTCCGTGAATCTAAAGTTAAGATTTAAGCAAAAAATATGTAACTACCACTTTCATTACTTTTACCAGGTATTTGTGTGATCATACGTGTTTCTTTCCATTTGACCCGTTTGGATTCCAAAGTAGACCATTTCCGCACTTTTCCATGACCCAGGTTTTACTGACAGGATCACATCTAAAGTAATGGAGACAATCTCCTTCGGTTTTACATACTTTGGGGTCACAAGGTTTGCCTTCTGAAGCAGTCTGGTTTCCAGGATTTTCGGGGATTGGAGAAATCTCTGGATCCTCTGGTCCTGAGACATCAGTTGTTCCGATGTCACTTGATTGTGTGGTGGTTGGGGGAGCAATATCACCGTTACCTCCAACTTTACATTCTGTTTCGTCAGCCCAAAGACAAGTGTCTTTTGTGTCGCTGTAAACCAGACGCCCGGTGGATAAACATCGAATTGGGTCGAGTTGATGATCACATTGTGGGCAGTCTCTTTCTGATGCAACATTTCTGGAACATGACATAAAACGGGTACAGTCGGTGGGATGGAGGTAGTTGCCGTCAGCTTTCCCCTTACAGTTGTACGAGTCGATAGGGTGTACGTCTCGAACTGAAGCTGCCGAATACAAAAAAAAACAATTAAATTTAGTAATCATGTTTGAATTGTAGTTCCAAAAAATGGTTATATTAATTTTTACCTGATTTAATTTCGGTCACCATGGCAATTAAAACTACAGCAAAACTTACTGCTCCTTTCATTTTGGATTATGAAATAAAAGGCTGTTTTTTTGAAATTTTCTGTGCGTACAAATTTTATTTCTTGATAGCAACGCAATTTTTTAAGTTGGAATGTGACTTGATGAAGCATTTTGAAGAGTTTATATACTTGACCACCCTTTCTCGGATGGATGCATGGCATTCTTTAAAACCCAAATTATTACATTTGTTACGTTTGAGGATTTGTCTTAAGTCTTTAGCAAACACGTATATTCGTAAAAATATACAAATCTGGAACAAGTTCCGAGAAAAATAAAAAATTTCATATAATAACTTTGGGAATAAATCTAAGTACTCTTGCCCTAAATATTTTACAAATGTCATTTTATAAATGTTTAAAGCATATATTTTTACGCATCAATTGCAATAGTAACTCAATGAAAAACCGCTTTAAAAATCAGATCTCGTGATATTATACCATTTTGCCATAACTTAATCCGTGACAGTGCATTCCCATCTGATACTTACGAATGCATCGGTTTGTTTTTGAAAGATTAATCTCTTAGTGTCCCATTTGAGTTTAAAGCAACCCATATACTCACGGTATTGACAGAGTTTTGGATATGTATAGGCTATGAAAATAAGGACATTGTATTCTAAATGACAAATTAATAATGGTCTTAATCCCTTTATTGCTAAGCTTAGGACGCGGTTTCGCACATGATTTATTAGAGCATTGCCCTAATTTGATAAAAAGCTGATGGTGCGGCACCCGTGTTTGATGTAGTTTACGGTGTTTGTTTGCTTTGTTCATCTCTAACTGGTTCAGTGTATATTGCGTATAAACTAAATGCAACTGTTGTTGGCTTACCTTTAGCTATGCATGTAAAGATATGAGCACGTGTTGTAAAAAAAAATTATGTGTCAAATTTTTATCATAAATATTTGTGATTTTAATTCATTTATTTTATAAATTGAAACACTTGGTGTTTATCAATATAACCACTAAACGATTTAAGACTTTTCATATAAACGCACTAAATGCAACCTAATTTTCTATCAAATTGCTTAGTAATTACTCTTCCATAATCCGTTTATGGTCGGATTCATTTAGTTGATAAAACACTCAAAAAATATAACTAATACAGTAATAATGTTAAATTTAGGGTTTATATCAGTATGATGCTTAAGTTTAAAACCAACGGAGAATTTGTAGAAAAAATTAACACTTTGCTTTATAACTCTCATAAAGTAAATTGATTAACATTTGGTACGCCTTGTTTAAATACAAGTGTGCCCAATCAACAACTAGGTCAGTAGTGCATACACGGATGCTGCAGTTTAGCCTTTATTTCTGCGGTTCTATTTAATCTGCAATTGCATTCAATGTGAACGAAATATCTACTATAAATATTTTAAATATGACATTAAGAATTTAGGACAAGTGTAATTAAAATTACCCACAAAATTACGACACGAGGCTTACCGTTTTTCTCGGAACTTGTTCCAGATTTTAAAAATTCTCGAATTCACGTGTTTGTTCAAGATTAAAAACGGAATCCTCAGAGACAACATGGAGCAAGTGTAAAAAAGAAGAACGCCGTGCACCCATCCGGGTAACGTTGGTGGAGTATATAAACTCCTCACAATGTTACATCAAGTCACATTCCAACTTTAAAAATTGCATTGCAATCAAGAACTAAAATTTGTACGCACAGAAAATTCAAAAAATAAATAAAAACAGCGTTTTATTTCATAATCCAAAATGAAAGGAACAGTAAGTTTTGCTGTAGTTTTGATCGCCATGGTGACTGAAATCAAATCAGGTAAAAAATTAATACATATATTTCTGGAAACACAATTCAAACATGATTACTAAATTTAACTGTTTTCTTGTATTCGGCAGCTTCAGTTCGAGACATACACCCAATCGACTCGTACAACTGTAAGGGAAAAGCTGACGGCAACTACCTACATCCCACCGACTGTACCCGTTTTATGTCATGTTCCGGAAATGTTGCGTCAGAAAGAGACTGCCCTCAGTGTGATCATCAACTCGATCCAATTCGATGCCTATCCACAGGTCGTCTTGTTTACAGCGACACAAAAGACACTTGTCTTTGGGCTGACGAAACAGAATGTAAAGTTGGGGGTGACGGTGATATTGGTCACCCAACCACAACAGAATCAGGTGACATTGGAACAACGGATGCCTCAGGACCAGAGGATCCAGAGGTTTCTCCCATCCCCGAACACCCTGGAAACGATACTGCTTTAGAAGGCAAGCCTTGCAATCCCAAAATATGTAAAACTGAAGGAGATTGTCTCCACTACTTTCGATGTGACCCGGTCAGTAAAACGTGGGTCAAGGAAAAGTGCGGAAACGGTCTTCTTTGGAATCCAAATGGTTCAAATGGAAAAAAACACGTATGTTCCACATAAATATCTAACGAAACCTAAATAAATTTGCAGCTACATGATTTTAATATAACCTTTGAATTTAGATTCATGGAGGAAATTGCGGTGACCCAAACAAATTGGACAAAAATGTTTTGGAAGGCTACTGGAAAGACCCCAAGTGTCTAGAATGTCACTGGAGCGAAATTGAAGAGTGTTCAGCCAGGTACCTTTACCAACCACCTAATCTTTTCTATCCCGACGAACAAGAGCTAGAGTGTGATGCCGGACTTGTATTTGTCAAAGCAAAGGAAACTTGTCTCAGATGTCAGGATGTCAAGAAGAGCGATGGAACATATTGCTGCTAATCTTGCTGACGTTATATATCAATTTCATATCATTTCTGTTGTAGATGAGTTTTGGATTTTTATTCAGGAAATAGTATATATAATTTATTAAAAATATTTATTAATCAGTTGTCCTAAATATAACAATATTTAGAATTAAAATTATTAGACATTCATCGTTAATTTACCCTTTATTACTAACAAGCAAGTTAACTAACATATCTACTGCAACGTTAAGCCATTCAGGAAAAGTGCTTCTATTCACATTACAAAATGGATATGTAGATTTAACAGTAACACCAGAAAACGATCTAGCTGTTTTATAAATCGCCGAATTTCTCTTTGTAATACTCAGTATATTTTTACGGTATATCTTCCAAGCCTGCTCAAGCCTATCAACAAAGTAACATTCCATATAAAATATGAAAACCGGTAGAAATATTGCAGCACCCAAAATTCCAGCTAGAGATAGTGACATCGGTGAACCATCTTGGAACAGTAAGGATCCACGTTTAATCAAGGCAAAGCATGCCACAACCAAAATAACTATCATTGAAGCACTATGCGTTGCGAATCTTGTTGTTGCCACGATAACATTACATAATCCACTGAAAACTTGAGTAGATCTGTAAAGCCATACCACAGTATCTTCGGAAAGATTTCCTAATTGTTTAGTTTTTAGATGTTTGGTTACTTTGGCTTGAGTGGGTGTAGCAGCCTCAAGCCAATGTCGACACGTGTACACGGTAATAAACACAACTAGAATGGATTGCTCGGCTATTCCAATTAATTGAAATGCAAAAAGGCATTCGAATCCAACCACTATCCATGTGAATGGGGATTTTGCAGAGATTTCGATTTCCAGAATATTTTCAAGCAAATTGTGTATAGGATCTTGGGGATGAAATATTGACAAACAAAACATTGGAGCAAGGAGTGGTGGAAACCAACAAATAAATTTAACCAGCATTTCCATATGTTTTAGCTTGTCAACACTTTCGTTTGTTTTAAATATTTTTTGCAGTTGGTTGTCTAAAACGAAGGCTTGATTAAACGTTTCCATTAACTCATCTCTGTACTGTCGACACAACGAGTTTATTACCAAAATTTCGTATACCAGAACATATATTAATTTACTGGTAAATGAAAGCAAATATTTTTTCCCAGCCAAGTTCTCGTTTTGAATGGTAGGTTTTGAATGTGGATCCTCTTGTATTTCAAGGTTTGTGCTAGCTTGGTAGATTATATTTGCGAGTAAAAGGATTTGAAATAGATGACCAATGTAATAGGTATTCCACCATGTCCAGTGAAAATACGTGGTAAGGGGAATAAATCGGTTTTGGTTGATGTCCCAGTAAAAACCTCCGGAAAATGTGTACTTTACAAAAGGGCCTAGCCTTTTTGATATATCACTTCTCATTGATTTTGTCAACATTTCGAATGTATTTTTGTTACGAGTCCTTCAAAGCTTTACGTACCTATCCTTTCTTAAAGTACTTACGATAGTGACGAAATAAGTCTGGTATAACGTTTTATATTTAACTCACGTAACCCATATTGTTTAATATTATCATTAAAATCAATTTACTAATTTAGTTGTAGCTATTTGCAAATTGAGACAATAGCGCAATTTACTATTAAATAGCGGGTTCTATGGGTTTTAATTTAACATTTAGACTAAAAATACATGTTAAGCTGGGTCATTTGCTTTGCTTTATAATATATCATAATCATAGTACGTCGCAAAATAGCCATTTGACTTTATTACAACAAAATTGTAATTCGGTGTACTGGATTTGCTTGTTCATGTGCCCAAAAAATGTTTGTATGTCAAACTATTATTTTAAATGGAACTTTGTTATTTTAAACTTCCGACATTAGTAGTAATTGCTGATTTTAGGATGGGAAATTGAAGAAAATCATTTTAAGTTTAGTTATTATTAGGTTTTTAAAAGTATTTTGTGTATAATGGTTGTTGATTATGTATTGTCATGTTATGATATGACGCCCAAAATTAAAATGAAACTACAAGCTTGTATGACCTATTTGATACGGTCTTAATTTGGATTGGGTAAGGCCTCTTTTAAATGGAAGCTAACAAAAGGATTAGGAGAAATAAAAATG